>JAUTBV010101008.1:3146-15926 GCA_032361325.1 Lepetodrilus fucensis | reverse complement strand
ATAACAACTTTTGGGTGGATAAATCAAGCGTAATTAGTCTCAGATCGAAATTTGTTTGTCCGATTATACGTGTTTATGAACTGTGATATTATGCCTTTAAAACTGGTTTTGACAGTGTTATCCATTTGTTCATTCATTTGTGTTGGTACTTCGTTTGTTTTTCACTTAAAACTGGTTTTAACAGTCTCATACAATAAGTCTTATTCATTAGTTCAATCGTTTACGTTGCAGGTTCCAGTCTGCCTGGTTCGTAACGACGGCGTGATCTACGCGACTGGTTTGACCTTCACCTATACGCCTGAGCCAGGCCCGCGACAACACAACCGTGAGGTGGACCGCCTCTTCGGCCGGAACACCACAGCCAGTCCGGACTCCACCTCCAATTACAACCAGTTGTGACGCGACGTCACGGAGATGCGTGACACAACCTGACATGACAGTGACATATAACGTGGCACATTCAATGCCGTCATACACATACATTTGAAGTTGCACATGCTGTTTGTGATTCCGATTTTTTTTTTCCCGGGGAGAAAATACGAGAGACTCGCAAGGATGCGGACGTTCATTCTGCTGTGTGCATCGTGATTGGGCGAAATGGCCAGTTAAAGCCCCGCTCCCCTGACCGTGGCTTGACTACACTTTGTACAACTGTATTTATCTTGTATCAAAGACAAAATTGTAATATTTTTTTTTTTTCACAAGCAATAATCTTTTTAACAAATTCTACCTTTCTGAAAATTCCAATTATTTTAGTGCGTGTATCATACGAATTTATGCGATATGTGTCGAGAGAGACGGTGATTCTCGCTAATTATGGGACTACTACTGTATACCACGATTCCCTCACTTATTACACTATGTCTGTACATACTGTGAAGTGTACATAGTCTGCTCGTCATCCGTTTGTGGTGACACGATGACGAAAGATGTCATGGACTGGACTGAAATGGACAGTTTTCTCTGTGCCTTGTTCATATCTTAATAACTGCACAGCCATGCCTTCCAGACACATCTAAGCATTGCAAGTGCTATACCCCCCTCGTCGCATTCATCCTCTTCAAGAGTTACCTCCCTGTGATCTGCAGTCTACAGTGCCAGTTTCAAGCCGAAATGCAATCCTTTTTTTTTTTTTTTAGAGTTGATCGTACAAGTTTGACATAACTGGAAGTTCCGGTACATCGAGTTATAAAAAGTTTTTGAGATATTTTCACACAATTTCAGAATCCTGTATTGTTTCAAGATGCCTTAATTAAGTCGTAGGAAATGTTGAAAGAATGTTTTGTATTATTAATTAATTTCATGTCATACTTTGGTACTAATTAATTATTATCTAGACATTGCTTAAAACGAGTAATGACCAATTATTATTGTTTACCAAATGTTGGTACAGATTTTACATTAAGGGATATGTTATATTATTTCCATTTTTCATTAATGAAGTTAATATATTCCACCATCATTCATCAATTTATTTTATTTTAATTATACTAGGATGTTATGCATGCTTCGTTTATGAATTCAATTACAAGTTTTACAATAAACTTACAATGTCGGCCATTTTAAGAGGTCAACCATACAGCCTAATTCCTAATTTCGTTGTAACAGTTTGGATCAAATGACAAGTTCTGAATTACTGAAAAGTTAATAAAATTTGACGTTATGAAATTTGAAACAAAGCAATACATTTTTAATTGTTTAGTTATTTATCATGTTTAAAATTGAAATTGAATTTCTTTTTCTCTTTTTCTCAAATTTTTGCAGCAAAGAAACTGAAAATATACAAATTACACTGAAATGAATATGCTAGCGTACAGTACTGGACATATTCATTCTAGGGAATAATTTGTAGAAAGAATTATTTTATTTAGAATATTTATTTTGTTTAATAATTAATTATTTGAATTTATTATTTTTGTATACATTACAAATAAATCAATAATTGTGCAACTTGTCAGTGATTCAGATCCCTGTAGAAGGAACAAGCTGGTTCTCTTATCTGCCTCATTGACAACTATCTGTGATGCATGTACTGATGAATTGGAAATTACGAAGTGTACAGAATTGAAAATATACTTACGTAGAGACACTGAGATGAAACTTATTAAAGTATTAGAACTCGGGTGTTATAGGAACTCTCGAAATCATTAAATAAATTTTTGGACAACTGTTTTCAAAACAACCATTTTGAAACGATGCAAAAATATAGAGATTTTTTTTTCATTTTTTTTTTCAAAGTGCCTGATTATAGATCCACTTGTAAAATAGGGAATATAAAAGATTGTGGATTCAGGCGACTGTTAGAGTTAGTAGGAGAATTCCACATGTTTTGAAATACACCCTGATACAGGGCAGGAATATTAGTCTCAAAAGATTATTGCTACAGAATATTTCGTTATCGCTTAGGAATTTTAATATTTTAATATTATTTTATAAAACTGACTAAATTTTGATTTTGTTATGCCTTAGAAATGTTTATATTTTGATTTTATCTTATAAAACTGATTACCTTTTAATGTCAAGAAATATTAGAAAATATTATTGATATTGGTAATTATTTCCATGAGTTTAATTAGCATTGTTAGTATTTATATTTTTTATCAAGTACTTACTTTTTTCTCTTCTTTTTGTCAATCCACTGGGTGTGGATCGATGCGAGTCTAGAACATAATTATAAAAATTTGCACATTTTCAAATTTACATAATTAATTAAATTCAAGATACATTTTCAGAATATAACAATCATGTATGGGTGAAATATTCCAGCTGTGATGTCAAACAATAATTCAGAATGTAAAAGTCTTATTTGTTATCTTGCAGAAGCTATCTGTTAAGTTTCTATTCAAATTACCCAACCCCGCATAAAACAAACTAGGTTCATGACCGAAAAACACACCAAAAAATTGATATATTTTATTAATTAAATTAGTAAAAATATACAAATATAATGTAAAAGTATGTTTTACCACTTCTATATGAATATTCGTAACATTTATTTTAGTTGACATTATTTACAAGTTTTTAATTAATTCCTGTTGAGCTACTGGGAGTTGGTCTCAGGGTGTCTCTCTATACTGTGGCAATTGGATATGTATATACATACAAATGCATTACTTATGTAAACAGTTTCAAAGTTAGCTTTTGTAATTGACTTTATGTATAAACTTTATTAAAATGTGATCAACAATTGACAGATTTATGTATTTTGTGTTTCTATTCGTGTCCATTGAAGCAGTTGTAAAATCCACGTATAATGGCATTGAATACATGTCTTGTATGCACTGCAGGAATAGAAATTAGAATGAAATGTATGTATTAATGTAAAGGATAGTAAAATGGTAATAGACATATTCACGTATACAAGCAAGAACAGGAGTTAGAAGGAAATGTATACAAGCAAGGGTAAAATGGCAATAAACGTCTTCATGTACATAACAGAATGACAATAAATCAAATGTCTTCATGTATAAAAGTAAGAGTAGAATTATAATAAATGTCTTCTAGCATACAAAATGAGGACTGAACGTCTTCATGTATACAAGTAAGAATAGAATTGTAATAAATGTCTTCAAGCATACACAATGAGAATAACAATAAACGTCTTTACGTATAAAAGTAAGAGTAGAATTATAATAAACGTCTTCTAACATACAAAATGAGAATAACAATAAACGTCTTCATGTATACAAGTAAACGACAATACTAGTAAACGTCTTCATGTATACAAGTAAGAATATAATTGTAATAAATGTCTTCAATCATACACAATGAGAATGACAATAAACGTCTTCATGTATACAAGTAAGAGTAGAATTATAATAAATGTCTTCTAGCATACAATATGAGAAGGACTATGAACGTCTTCAGGTATACAACTAAGAGTAGAATGGTAATAAATGTATTCTAGCATACACAATGAGAATGACAATAAACGTCTTCAAATATACAAGTAAGTGTAGAATGGTAATAAATGTATTCTAGAATACAATATGAGAAGGACTATGAACGTCTTCAGGTATACAAGTAAGAGTAGAATTGTAATACATGTATTCTAGCATACACAATGGGAATGACAATAAACGTCTTCATGTATACAAGCAAGAATAGAATGGTAATAAGTGTTGTCTTCATGTATACAAGCAAGAGTAGTGTAGAATTTTGCTATAATCGTAAAATACACAAGCAAAAGTAGAATGGCAACAACGTGAACAAACAAAATTGTTATTTTATTATTTTCTGGTTTCAAGCAGTAAAAACGATAACATATAAGCATTTTACAGTATTACCATTCTACTCTTGTATGCGTGAAGATATTCTACAATATTACCATTCTAATCTTGTATGCGTGCATATATTCTATAATATTACCATTCTACTCTTGTATGCGTGAAGATATTCTATAATATTACCATTCTACTCTTGTATGCGTGCAGATATTGTATTACCATTCTACTCTTGTGTGCGTGCAGATATTGTATTACCATTCTACTCTTGTATGCGTGCAGATATTGTATTACCATTCTACTCTTGTATGCGTGCAGATATTGTATTACCATTCTATATTTTGAGAGAAAACTGTGGGACAGGACAATTTGCACTTTAAATAATGATCCCAGTTAAGAATGACAAGAGCACTGAAACTCAGTCTTTGTAGTGAGTGTGTTCAGTTGGGAGTGCATGACTCCATACGATAACTTCATGTAATGGTACCCTGATGAGTGACAAGGTTGAAGATTATCTCGTATCAAGTTATCTACTACGTCACCACTGTGCTCACAGTGAGATGTCTGATTATACTTGCCGGTGTCTCAAGCACACGCCGACGCACTCACCAGCAAATTTCCCATACCCACAGCTACCCCGGACCTCCACCCCCGAGAACATGCACACGTGCGCGCACACACACGCACACGTGCGCGCGCACACACACACATACATACACACACACGCGCGCGCGCGCACACACACACATACACATATACATACAAGAGACTTCTTGGTTATATCAGCATTTTGTTTCAGAGCCGACTGTATGTGCTTAACAGTCAATTCTGAAGGCAACCGGAAATGCCCGAAAGAACCATGTATGTGCCTAATACAACTGGAATTAAGAGGGTTAACCATAATAAAAGATGGGACATAGATACTTCGAAAAGTTAGGCTTAGAGTTAACGAGAATAGTTTCTCAGGATTAATAAAAAAAAATGATTGAAAAGGGATTTTACTAAAACAATATCCTGTTAAGAAGTGCTCTTTCCGATTGTAGAATCTGTTTCTATTTTCTGTTATAGTTATTAGTTGCATACATGATTTATATTTACCCTATGATAATAGTCGTCATATGAGAAGCTGCAAGCAGGTTGGTTTATCATAATTATATGCTGGATTTGACATGAACAACCTATAAACAAAATATTTAGAAAATATTAAATCCTGCAGGTTAATTTTCGTAAAAATCCACTAATACCAAATAGCAGTGATTTATGATTCTTACACAATAAAGTGAAACAAATGTAGTCATAATTGTTTATCTGTCCCTTTCAATAGAAGTAATTAATGAAATTGAAAATTAAGAAGTTGTTCGCAGTATATTTCAACGGTTCAGAGCACGTTATTATATATTACCAGCTGATTATCGCATGGCCCCGAATGGTGGCATCTACTGTGTGCTGCACATAACTGCGTTTTCTAAATCTTCTTCTGTGACCAGTAGAGCCAAGTCGTGAAATGATCTTGATACTTAAAAACATCCTAAACAATTAATCTGTGGATTACCTTCATTATTACATATATATAGTCATTAACGTTATTACCGGATTTTCCTTATTGCCGCCTTATTCCTTAATGATAAGTTTGTGACGGCAGCATCAACTATAGGCTAAGACTGTATATAGCCAGGTATCTACATCTTGTCTATCCCACGTGACCTAACTCCGATTCCTATGACATTGTATGGTCGTAAGCGAAGCTCGGAATTGTACCCTTCCCTAGTAGGGGAGCTGAGGTATCTATAACAATTGCACGAACCCTGCACGAACCAACCAGGAAGTAGTAATGCTATCTAATCATGCACTGATCACTGAGAGAGATGCCCATCATTCATGATCAGGGCTACTGTAAATAAATTAATAATAATTCAAACGCATACTTAATCGGAAAACAGCGGACATAGCCTGCATGGTTTATAGTATTCCAAGCATATCAGAACAGAACAGAACAGAGCACGAATAGGAACAGGAACAGAACAGAACAGGACAGAACGGGACAGAACAGAACGGAACAGGACAGAACGGTACAGAACGGAACAGAACAAGAATAGAAACAGAACAGAACAGAACAGGACAGAACGGAACAGAACGGAACAGAACAGAACAGAAATAGAACAGAACAGTGTTATGATGAGAAAACAATTAACCAAATAATACTATTTTTTTATATATATTTGTTTAAACATATACAATTAGTACATGAAGATTTGAACTTACAATGTATATTTACAACATTTACATTAAACACAAGTATAGTCGGATAACTTTATTAACATTATTGACATTACATTTATAAATTGTACTATGCTCGGATAGCTAGGTACCGTAGGGTATTGTATTGGTAATTAAGTACCTTGTAACATGTATACTGTTCGAATATCATTTAGTGACACACTATAATATAACAGATGTCGTTCATCGCCTAATACAGAGTCACACAAATAATAAATATACACGATTTTTCATTGCTTTATCAATTCAATTCAATTTATTCTCGAAAACAACCAAATGGTGGTACATGAGAAAAGCATTCGATATTGGCCCAACGTGGCCTGTTTCTATTATTAATACATTGTACTACGAATTTTAAAAGGTACAAAATTAAAGCCCGTGAAAAACATTTAGAAGCAGTCATGAATGCAAATAACCGTATTTAATCGTGTCTAATAAGCCAATGTTGGCCGGACATATGTAATAATATATCCAAAATATCAACTGTAAAAAAAAAATTTAAAAAAAATGTAAACCGTAATAATTCTGTCATGTGATAAATTTAGATCAATAAGTAAACTATTTTTACTAATACTTTATTCTATGAGTATCTACGGTGTTCTTCCAGACTTGAGATCATCATCATCAATATTCTATTCATAGACATTGACGCCTACGTATACTCAGATACTATATGAAATTGTATCCGTCTATGACCGGTGTATAGTCCACGATTAAACGATGACAAGCATCCAATCAATGCCCATTAGGATAGAGGCTCCCCCTATCGTTGTAATTCTGGGGTGAACCGATCTACAACTGAAACAGGGCATCCCCAGGCCAACCGTATCAATAAAATCAAGGATGGATATTTATAATTAATCTTTCGATTTCGGATAGTTCTGTATAAATATAAGTCATATTCGCACCTACAACAAATTAGTTTGTTTGTATACTTGCACGAGTAACACACATATACTTTGAAAGCAACACAACTGTATCAAAATGCAAGCAATTTGTAAGTATATCACGTGTCGTTTGCTAATATACAATTATATATGTGTAGCCTAAATATAGCCTAAAAAAGAAGGAACTCCACTTTAAGTAAGCACAATATACAAATTAGTACTTATTTAACTTATTTCGACGGCTGCTGTTGGCTTAATTTATAATTAATTCCATATAAATGTTTTAGAAATCATACATAATAATAATAATAATAATAATAATAATAATAATAATAATAATAATAATAATAATATTAATAAATAATATATAATATTTCAATAACGATACAAAATAAAACGTTAAACAGATAATATGAAGTAACAGTCATAATGTTCCCTCCATTTAAACAGGTTATACTTGTTCGATACGATGCGCCTGCCTGTTAGTCTGCATTGCGGTGGCAACAGCTACACCCATAACCAGAACAACAGCTACACCCACAACCAGAACAACAGCTACACCCACAACCAGAACAACAGCTACACCCATAACCAGAACGCTAGATCCTGCCAGGAATCTCAGAACAGGAAGGGCAATGAGGGGCAATGCTGGAAACCTGTTGGAAATATTGCCATCAGTCGACACGGCAACATTGAACAGTCCGCCAACGACGCCGTTCTACGAAGCTGGAACTTCCGCTAGCCTCACAGAAATCTACGAAGTTGCAACTTCCGCTAATCTCCCGGAAGTCGAGGACGACGGTTCTAGAACAACACGAATTTCCAATGTTATTAAAAACCTCCTCGACGTGGCGTTTGCAGCGCGTGAAACATTTAAGAAAATGGTAAGTGTATTCTCGTAGAACAACATGGAAACTCAGACTAAGTGATTTTAGTGACAAGTACTGGCTTATAAATAACTATATATATTCAATAGTACTAGTATACTACATACTTCTTCCCACGTGTACTAAATGTGTTTCCTATGACTACACTAACCTCCGTCAAATATTTGACGGAGGTTAGTGTAGTCATAATGGCCTGGGTTTTCGAGGATGATATCGTATTGGATGTGCTCCTTTACACTATTTCTATTCTTTCTTAGATTGTGTACATACTAGTACTTCAACTTGTATTACAAAATGTGTCCATATAGTGTATTAAATGCGTGTTTCCCTTTCAGTGCAATGCATTCTGTGCAGCCAATGGCTTATCGACCAATTGTTGCCAATACGTCACCAACAATATCAAGTCTACATCGGAATTTATATCAGATTCTGAAACACTGGAAAACAGCAGAACTGTTACAGTAAGTGAAATATAAAATTTAATTTTGAATAACCCTCCGCTTCTTCAAACTGCAAATGTTAGTAGGCCTATATAATGAAAATGACAGTTAAACTACAAACAACAATTATAGTACATACCAAGAAAGTATTATTCATTTAAAAAAAAAAGAATTAAAATTTACACTGATATGTTAGAAATATTTGGATCAAATGTATCATTGTAAAAATAAAATAAATAGACAACGTCATATTTTCTTTCTCCAGGAACAGTTGGCAGCAATCGTCCGATTGGCGGAGAAATACACCAATGAAATCAGTCACGTGACCGCAATGGTCCAATCGGAACCCTGCATGGAACCAAGTTCCTGTCCGTTGTCCATAGATTCCTGTGACGAAGAGCACATGGATACGCAGTTCTGTTCTTTGGTTCATATGAACCAGAGAATGGCAGCCTTCTCCAAATCTTGTCAACACGTGAGTAATCAGAATTATTAGAACTTCCTGTAAGACGTCATCCTCGAAACCCAAGCCATTATGACTAAACCTAACCACGGAGGTTTAGTGTAGTCATAATGGCCGGTTTTTCGAGGATGGTAGGATGTAAGGGTCTAGGAATACTTCCTTCCGACAGAACGATCGTAGCTCTACGACATGTCGTAACTCTTAATACACAAACACAGTTAGGGCTGTCGTGGCGCTACGATTAGAATTTCGAACGGAGACCAGGATTCCGTTTGACGGAACGAACGATCGTATGAACAGCTACCTGAGTCGTAACTCCTATACACCAACACACTTACGACTCGCGTAGTGCTACGACCGTTCTGTGAAGGGTTCCTTTCGACAGAATGATTGTAACGCTACGAGGGTCGTCTCATATACACGAACATATTTACGACGGAGTGCTACGACTGTTCTGTGAAGAGGGGACCAGGGTTCCTTTCGACAGAATGATTGTAGCGCTACGAGGGTCGTCTCATATACACGAACATATTTACGACGGAGTGCTACGACTGTTCTGTGAAGAAGGGACCAGGGTTCCTTTCGACAGAATGATCGTAGCGCTACGAGGGTCGTAACTCTAATACGCTAACAGAGTTACGACTCCCGTAGCGCTAAGAACGTTCTCTTGAACCGGGAGCCAGGACATCGTCCTTTCAATGAAGTTCTTGTATCTTATAATATATATATAGACAAGTGTTCTCTTGTGTATCTATCCCTTTGGCAGTTTGCGACATTGCCATCAATCCCTGGTGCCCGCTGCACGACGCTCTTGTAGTGCCACAATAGAAAGCGTTGACGTTACAATAGTTTGTAGCCTACAAGAGCGTCGTGCAACGGGCACCTAATATGGATAGGCCTACAGAAATTACAAGAAACGATAATTACTTCCAAGCCATTGTTTTCACAGAATGTTCTATTATACTATTGGGATACTTTTGGATTGGTGTTATGCATGTTAATCTTTCATTTTTAAATTGTTATACATAATATTTCATTAATAAATGTATCATATTAATTATTTTCTTCAGGTTATGAAGGACATGTTCCTAACAAGACAACCTACAACAACAGGAGACTCACACATTGCAGCAAACAGAGACCAGATGTCAAAGAGCCAGGCGGCACCAACGAAACTGTCTAAATTCACAATGGACGCCAATAGAAACCTGTACACTGTAGCCGGGATGATTGAAGGTTCGAATCTTATTCTGAAAATGCTCCAATCACTCGACAGAGAGGTACGGACTGGTAGTTCACTTGTCACTAACATCACTGTTCGTTAGTGAAACATTGTGTTCGTAGCGTTGGGCCAGAGTCTCATTTAACCCTCTCCATGCTGAAGCAGTGCATGTGCCTACTAGTATTCCAGCAGGAAGAGGGTTAATAGGTTTTCGTATGGGTTCATTAACACCGGAAGTTATGAACTTGAGCGCTTTCTGAAAATTGGTTGTAAAATATGTTCGGGTACTAGTAATCATTACGTTACATTCTTCAAACCATGAACCCACCAATTTCTCTATCGTTAAAAGTGGAATGGGTTAAGTACGGAACTTTAGCACATACTACTGGTGTTGAGCATTTAATGAAAGAGCCGGTGTTCAACTTCCGGTTTGACCGGATATTGCTCACAAAACGTTCAGCATGATTAGGAAGACGCTTAAAAAATGTTTCCGGAAATCAAGACATGACTTATCTGTCTCATGGGTCCCATTTCAAAACCAAACCTATAGAATCTATAATTTTACACAAACGGAAGTTAGATACGGAAACGGTTCGGAATTCATTGTAGTTTCCAGCTTGTTTACTGCCAATTTAAGCTCCATTAATGCTCAATATGCTATTTTAATACGTCGATGAAAATATGTATGTTAATGAATGTATGTATACTGTATATATTATTTATTTATGTATTTATTGTTTTTGTTCATGACCCTAATGTTCATTTGTTCGTACACATTTCCATTCATATTACTTAATTCATTAATTAATGCTCTATTTATTTATTCATTCATTCAGGAATTACATCAATGCATCTATTTATTAACATTATATACTATTTCATGTCCATACATATTATCACAAACATATTATTTAATTTATTTATTCAAAATCGTCACAAATGTCATGTATTGATTAGTACTTTTGATATAATATAGATTTAATTATATGTCAATCTCTTTTGAACAGTTCTTTATGGCAGTTCCATATTATTATTATTATTATTATTTAATAACAATAATAATAATAATAATAATAATAATAATAATAATAATAATAACTATATATATAATATAATAATAAATAATAAATAATATAAATATGAAAATATATATTTGACAGTAGGAAAACGCTTTTAAATATACTTTGTTTGGGATGTTCTCGTATTCTCTTATTGACTGTCTATAGATATGACATTCCAATGTCTACTACTAAATGCATACACTCACGGTTTGCTGACATATTTCATCGTTAAATAATAAGAGTGTTCTTGAATAGTCGCCAGATAACAAATAAATAAAATATGTAAATATTGAAAACCAATTGGACATGCTGAATATGTAGATTGTTGTCCAATATACTTGTACAGACATTTCAAATGTAATATTTTCAAGAAAAACACGCCTGACTATACATATGTCAACAAACCGTGTATTAATATGATTAATATGATTGATATGATTGATATGATTGTTATGATTGTTATGATTGATGATTGTTATGATTGATGATTATTATGATTGATATGATTAATATGATTGATATGATTAATATGATTGATACGATTGATACGATTGATATGATTGATATGAGTGTTATGATTGTTATGATTGATATGATTGATTTGATCTCCTGAAGGTGTGATCTCAGATTGATGTGATCTTAGATTAGTGTGATCTCAGATTGATGTGATCTTAGATTTGCGTGATCTCAGATTGGTGTGATCTCAGATTGATGTGATATCAGATTGGTGTGATCTCAGATTTGTGTGATCTTAGATTAGATTGATGTGATCTTAGATTGGTGTGATCTCAGATTGATGTGATCTTAGATTGGTATGATCTCAGATTGGTGTGATCTCAGATTGGTGTGAATATACAATTATCACAGTGTTCTCATGTAAATAGTAAATACGTTACCTTCACGCAAACTGTGATATTGCTTTACATACGATTTATAAATGTGATATTTTGTTTTGTAATAAAAAAACACAATATACTAACATTACCTTATATTGTAAATGATCTACCAATAGCGGAACTACCGGTCATAATATAATGTCCACTCAACGGGATTCAAACGCAAAAGTAATATTTAATTAACCTAAATACTGAAGTACAGTGATTGATTTCCTTCCAAAAGTTCTGTTATCAGCTCATTGCGGGCAGTAAGTTTGCTTACTTACAAGTCAAGTCATCTTTATTCTCCACCACGCACGGTGGCACAAGAGAATAAACATAGTAATATTTAATAACACAAACTGCTCACAGTATATTTTATAGGGGGCGCATAATTTTACCATAATACAAAATATATGTTTATAGAACAAATTTTCCAATTCTA
>JAUTBV010100997.1:0-15928 GCA_032361325.1 Lepetodrilus fucensis | reverse complement strand
TTACTGACAAGTGCTGAAAAATACTGACAAATGTTGTATTTATTACTGAGAAACCATTAGTGGGGTTGGCAGGTCTGTGAGTGTTAACCTGGTTCCGTGGGCTCGGAGGCAGAGCTTACCACGTGACCAATGAGTCATTGTTCTGTGAGGTAGATGACCATATTTGGAACCTCCAGTTTTATATATATTTATTTATAACATGTGTTCAGTTGCATAGTACTATCTTCTACTTGAACCATCTACTGACCTCACACCAACTATAGTCTGTAGACAAATATATTAATTTGAAAATATAAGTATAATGTCCCGAGGACAAGCATTGGTTATTAGCATGGTGTTGTAATTATTTAATGTTGTGGATTGGTCAACAGTAATAAGTTGTTGACAAGGATTCATCATCAGATCATGGTTTCCCGTATTGAGAGGAAACGCTGAAACTGTGAAAGGGCATGCTTTTAGTCTATCTGATTGGTCTTGCATAAAAATGCTCCATATCCATTTTATCGAGAACGTTTGAACATGACAGTTGCGATCAAAACCTATCCATTTTTATATACTTATTATCAACATTTGTTTCTTACTGTTGTCTGAAATACTAATAAAGTCCAATAGTTCATGTCCACAACATGATGTCTGTTATGTTTAATAGTCTGTCTACATTATCAGTACCTAGAATCATGTTTATGCAGTTACTTGAAAAATAAATGTATGCTTGTAGCTATGTTCAGTTATATGTACTATTGTCATTGTATGGAATATATTCATTATTCATGATGCAGTAGTAAGTTTTATTCCTGAGATGGGGAGAATCGTGTGTAATAGCTTTATGGTTGACATCCTTGATTCACACCATGCCATTACCGGTAACATAGCGTTTTGCTGGTTCAGTGGTTGTCATGTCATCCGTTTGCTAATTTTTGTTACATTGTTATACACATCATGAATAGTACATTGTTGTCATAAACCACCAAAACCGTTCTGTGGCCAACTTCATAACGGGATAATGTAAGTTGTGTCTGATTACGTTAATGATGCTTTGGTTTGGGGTCAAAAGTTATTTCTCTGCAGTCGTTAAAATGTTATCGCGATTGGGGTGCCATGCTTAATTTTGTATCAGTGCACCTTGTGGGTCAGTCACCAGTTGTGGGACAGTTGATAATTGTAGGACACTCGCCAATTGTGGGTCGGTCACCAATTGTTAGATCTGTTTGGAACACTTAGTTTTGTTGTGGCTTCTCGTCCCATCTTAAGCAGGTGTCAACGATCTCAAACAAATGTTGAGACTGAATTAAAGTTGGACAACTTGTTGTGAAAGCTGGAGATAACCATGACTGAAGTGATCCCTGCTGGTTGAAGAACGGGTTAAATGTCCAGTACTGCCAGGGGTGCATTCAGACTGCAATACATTTCACTACAATACACTAAGCTACTTTTCTATGTAAAGTAGGCTGGGTGAACAATATGGGTGAAAGATTCCCACAATGACGTTAAAACTCCATACTCACTCACTGGGTGAACGATTTTGTAGGAAAATAGCAGGAAATGGATTTGCACGTTCCATTCATGCTTTGGGTTTTATTACTATTACCTATAAAACAATACTGGTGTAAAAGCCAAAGTAAAAAGGTAGTGCTACATAGTACTACCATGTATTGGCTGAATGGCTGCTATAGCACTTCGTAGTGAAATGTATGCAGCCTGAACGCATCCCAGGTGTTGGATGGTGGTAGACGGATATTCAGATAATTCTTTCATGCTGAACTCAAGTTGTCATCTTTAGTGAACGCGGTAAAAGGTGAATGAATGAGTTAGTGTTTATAATCAAGTTGTATTTTCACCTTTGAATTTTTCAATTCAGACGACAGCACAATCCAAAATTAATATTATTATATGTGAATAGTGTTGTAGTCTGGATTCCAGACATTAGCATGCTTGGAATTGTGAATGTCACCACTACTAGCTCCTGAAATGGCAGCATGTACTGTATGCTCAGGGGGTTCAGAAGGTGAAACGAGTGCACACCGATACATTGACAATTTGGCATTTGTGCAAACAAATACTTGTGTGCAAATGTGAACTGGCCTTATAACTGGAGTTTCTGTGGTATTTTATAGTCTATGTCGTCCCAGCATGTGAACTGTTGATATGAGACATTTGCTATTAACTAGAAGTGTAACACAGTAGACGTCTGAGGTGGATGATGCAACTATAACTTCCAACTAAGAAGTATTATTGCTCAAATGTGTACTTGATAGAGTGTGTTCAGGTATGAGATTCAAGATTAACCAGAACTAATGTGTGGTATTTTAGTTTGGCTCTAACAAGTTTAACGTGTTTTAATGCATACAATAGATGGCCAACCTATTCAGTGGTTAAGTACTTTCTACCTGAAGCTACTTGCAGTTGAGTTGTATAACCAAGTGTTGTATATAACCAGCTACACATTGCTGGCATCTGGATGGTTATTTTCATATTTAAATAAATTATATATGCGAGTCCATCTTAATACTAATTAATATAATAGTAATTGCTAACTTCGAGCAGATGATCACTTTCATTTAAAATATATGCACTGAATTTCATTCAGGAAAATTGAGTTTTGTTAAAAGATATGCTTTCCAGATGTAGGATTCATGAAATCTATGATTAAAATTATGGGATTTGCAACATTTCTTCCAAGAATAGCAAGACCCTGGATGAACTTTTTCCAATATTTGTAAATAAAGTGCTGAGTATCAAGTAGGATGATGTGATGGACTGCCAAGAAATGTCCAGACAAGTAAGCGCTGAAGATGTTGATGGTTTCCTCCTGACCTAAACTGACATGTCATGATATTAGTGAACGTTAGTGACTCTAAACCCCCCCTCCCCCAAAAAAAAACACAATAGAAGAGAAAAAAATACATAGAATGACCGAACTGTTGACTGGTGTTTACCTGAACTCTGTTGCTCAATTGTACCTACAATTGATTGCAAGTCCAATTTTTGGAGCCCACTAATGTAAGTTTCGTTACATGAACCACTTTTCTTGCTACAATAGTTTTGGTTAACCGTATTCCCAAGTATTGTTGTCACAGATCATCGTCGCAAATGGGTGACAGATTCCCGCAGCGACGTTTAACTCCATATTCACTAGCAAGTATTGTAGCGATTAAAAGAGTTTCATGCAGTGGATTTACACTAGTGGGTTCCAAATGTTTGGACTTACAATCAATTGCACTTGTAGCTACAACTGTTCTGAGCAATGGCACCCTGAGCTATTATATTGTCTGTACTGCTCACATTGGCAGTCATTGTGTATGGGTGAAAGATGCCCACTGTGATTTAATCAATCGATGAATCTACCTAACTAAAACTCTGTGCAGACCAATTGTTATATTGTTGCGACTAATGTGGCATGAATTCTTAAATATTTACATCAAACATTTTTCCATCCTGCCAAATGCTTACCAATTTCATGATATTTTAGATGTAAAACAAGAAGGAATGCTCTATTCTAGTCTAACCAATAAAATTGGATGTTTAAGAATGCATCCTCCCCACAGCCACACTTGCTACAATTTGATATTTATCTTCACGGTTTTATGGAAAGTAGGGTTTATGATGTGTAGGGTAGGAAACTTAAGTAACAATTGAGTAAAATAAATACATTATTTTTGGTGATTAGTGTTTAAACTGTTACAGGATTTGAATTTGTAGGATAGTATTAGTGGTATACATGTATTGGATTAGAAGTCTCTCTGAAGTACAGCAGTGTTTTACAACTGGTTGTGCAGCAGCTTTCTGTTCCATTTGTTCCGACTATTTCTGGTCATCTTCACTTGCACCCTGCTTTAAACCACTGTTTTCTTGTTGCATATTAGCAAAACATGGTCCAACACTTCACAAACAATGCCCCAGTGCTGTTTATAGTTAAATTATCAACTGCAGAACGATTTCAGTATCGAAAACAGTGATAGCTATCTTATCTTGTTGGAATTTCAAATTGAAAATTTTGTCCCAAAATATAACTATACAAAAACTACAGATCACTGAATGTACCATTTCCACTTTATGAACTTTTTTGTAATATTTTTGTAATATTTTCATAGCATTCTTTGAGTGATTTTTGTCAATGATGATAGCATAAACACATCTCACGTCACACATTCCATACTACTTAACATTAGCATAGACATTAAGATATTGTTTTAACATGTTTAATTAGATTGGTTAAAATCCAACCAAAAGACCTGTTTTTGGCTGATTTCTAATTTTTACAGCAAAGAAAAAGTTTTCAAAATAATCCTCTCTTGTGATAGGTCGAACCACACTGTGGTAACCATGGTTACCGATAACTGGTATTTCTTCTTCTTTTGCAGTGCTGTTATCAATCTGTTCCCTAATCTGCGACCCAAATCCGGACGATCCACTCGTTCCAGAAATAGCGAACACATTTAAAACTGAACCTGAAAAGTATAAAACGTTAGCGAGAGACTGGACCAGGAAGTACGCGATGTGAGCACTAGCAGCAGTGAGGGGCACTAACAGACAATATTCACAGTGGATTACACTAAGGTCTTAGGCAGGTTGGAGCAAGCTAAGACGCAAATATATGCTTGGAATTGATATGCACTTGATCTTTTGAGAGACTCTCTTAATTTTTTATTTTTTTGGTTTCCAAATAACTCCACAGTTTTAATTGATGGTAAAGTTTATGTGATCATTCAGTTTCGGTCTAGGGATGTTTACTGAACAAAGGTAGAACTTTGATTAGTGTTTGTGGCCTGGGCACGGCGGCCATATTGAAACGCACGCTTGTCATGGTCATAGTGCACGACGGTAGCCATGGTAACTAGGATTCTAAACTTATGTGTACAGAAGGTAGACGTAGACATGATGGGATATACTCTGTCACTGTTGCTTCAAAATACACATCCATTCCAATTTTTAAGAAAATGGAACATTTTTATACTTAGTTTGAGGACACAGTCAACAACCAAGATGTGGCATTGAATTCCATATGTATGTCAACTTTATATGGTTTGGTGTAACATCACATGATAACTGTGTGTCTTTGCCTGAAATATTGTATACCCACCAACAATAAATATGCTCTAACAGACATCTATTGTCCATGGCTAATGTATTTTGAACGGTGAATTTGGACATGTATGTATTCCAAGAAAGGCGATTCAAACCTTGACTGTCACTTTTTGTATTCTGTGTAAAACTAAATACTATTTATAGGTGAGGCCATGATTTTGGTGACTTAGTCTCACAGATTTGGTTGAAATTTCAAGTTGAACATGATTCGAACAGTTGAGTTTTTCTAGTCTGTAAAGAAACAGTTACACTTTAGTCTTCAATCTGTTCAGTGTTCTAATTAAATTCATTACTTTTTTTTCTGAGTAGCTTGCGTTTGACATTTATGGTTTTTTGTTGTTGGATTTAGTATATTGTTAAAACATTTTTGTTTGAATCTATAGTACCTAACAATCTGCATTAGTTATCTGTCCTTCAACCAGTATAATCATAAATATTGTTCACTGTACATGACTATAGATGCTTGAATTTACATCAAATTCAAAGTGTTTGTGTTTTCTGTTATGATTAAATCATTTGAGAAGAGTTGTTCTTCATGAAATATTTCTCTGAACATGTCAACTGTAAATTATTTTACTGTGTGTGTAAAATGGCAATTGTCAAATCTTTCGTTGATAACTCTTGCATATCTTCTATTTGCTTCATGTAGAATTCAATATATATATATAGCCGTAATACAACTTTTTTGTTTTCTATCTCATCTGCTCGCAGTATATTTTGTGTTTAGAACTTATTCTGATTCAGTGTGTGGAAATATTTTAAACCTTCATTTTTTTTAAGGCAATTTGAATATTTTTGGTGAACTGTTTATGATTGAAAGTCGTTACCTGTAAGTTTAATTAATATATTATAGGTCAAGATTGGTGCGACATCACTGTTTATACTTACACTGAGTTACCATGGTTACAGCATAATAATGATAAATAGACTCCAATTAACAAAAACCGGTTCCAGTTTGGATATGAACTGGAAGATCTGTATTTATCTCTTCCTGAAAATAATAATACCCTTGACAAACATGTGAAAGGTTGTAAAATTGAAATTGCCCATGTGAAATAATGATTGTTAGCAATTTTGACTTATTGTTGATAAAATTGACTTTGTACCTCTTGTCATTTAAGTTTACTTTGTTTCTAATCTAAGGATAGTGTGTCCATGAGTTTCTAATCTAAGGATAGTGTGTCCATGAGTTTCTAATCTAAGGATAGTGTGTCCATGAGTTTCTAATCTAAGGACAGTTATGTCCACAAGTTTCTAATCTAAGGACAGTTACGTCAATGAGTTTCTAATCTAAGGACAGTTATGTCCATGAGTTTCTAATCTAAGAACAGTTATGTCCACAAGTTTCTAATCTAAGGACAGTTATGTCCACAAGTTTCTTATCTAAGGACAGTTATGTCCACGAGTTTCTTATCTAAGGACAGTTATGTCCACGAGTTTCCGATCCGAGATGGACGTGTACAGCTTCTGGTCTTCAGAATGTCGGTACCATTCCAGTGTGTTATTTTATGACAGGATTTCTACATAACTCCTATACCAGCTCCTGATGACTTAATGTTGCAATAAAACAGTAAATTTGTGTTTGTTTTTATTCTCTTTATTAAATATTGTATATGCTGACAGTATTGCGACAATGGGTGAAAGATTCCCGCAGATACGTTAAACTCCATGATCATCCGTTCGTATTCTGACAGAAGAAATGTGTGTCGATCTGAGCCAGTAATTTAACTTTGCAATCTTGAGCATTGAAGAAAATAGTAATGGAATTAAGTCTTGGTTAATTTACTAATCTCCAAAACAAGGAAATGCCGTTGAAAATGTTGGATATTATACAAATGACCTTTAATGAACCCGATACTATTTATATATTGGAAGGCTTGTTGGTTATTTTGACTGGCATGTGTTTATGAATGATTGCACGTGATTTGGTTAACCAGTTAACTAGGCTTGCAGACTATTACCAGTCTATTACTAGTTAGTATTAGCACAACTTTGTAATGTCTATGCACTAAACTGATTGTTCATGATCGTATTTGATTGCTTCTAGCCTTGTATCATGTTGCATTATTCGGTTCACTAAATCCTACAGTCAGTTGGTCATGTATGGGTGAAATACTCCCACTGTGACATGTGTGACGTGAAATAATAATTATCTCGTTCATCCTAAGTTCACTGAGACAAGTTTTTTAACCCTCTCCCTGCTGAAGGCGACTTAAGTTGCCCGATCACATGCAGAAATAGAACACTTTGATTTTTGTTTTCTACCTTGATGTTGGAGATTAGCAGAAACAAACTGAGATTCTTTGTAATTAGATTGCTGGGGGGCGAGTGTGTGATTATATACAGTATATATTTATGGTGATTCACTGGCATCAGTAGTTTAGGTCACCAATGGTAGATTGTCCAAAATAGTACCAGACTCCATTGGCCCAGCATCACTATAGCAGAAATGATCGTTCTGACATGGTCATGAATGAGATACACCGTCTCAGAAGCATGGGTTCATCAAGTTTGCTGGTATTCTCCACACAGGTTTTACTACACCAAGGGCAAGCCTCCAACCACAGGCACTTGTCACAAATATTGGTTTCAGAATACTAGAATATTCTAGTATTCTGAAACCCAATATTTGTGACGAGTGCCTGTGCTCATAAACTGACCAACCATGATATCGCTGAAATACACACGCATGCAGTAACATACTCCATATTTACTCACTCACTAATACATATGCGCGCGCACACACACACACACACACACACATATAAAGGAGCTAATTAATCGATAACGGAGCGGGATGTAGCACAGTGGTAGAACGTTGGACTTTGGCGCCAAAGGTTCCAGGTTCAAATCCCGACATCAATGTTCGCGAAAGTTACCTTTCTGACGCGATTCTGACTGTAGAGTGGCAATGCAGTTATCATCCTTGTTATCAGTCGGTGCTCACAGGTTTACTGCAACATTCAGCGCTACAGATGTTGCGGGTTTCCTCCTGCCCTAAAACTGACAAGTCGTGATATTAGTGAATGATTCTAGAAAGCGACTTTAAACCCCAATACAAAAAAAAATTTTTTTAAATTAATCGATAACAGGTCATTTAGAAGGAAATTAGTATTTGAGTCACTTTAAGTTGTAATTTACATGATTTGAGCAATATGTTATCAATGTATTGTGGACTATGAGCATGCATCTGGATATCCATTGATGAATCGAGCTGGGGTCTACACATTCATTGCTGATCCACTAGTACTATACACTGATAGTACTATACATCTACGTACAAAGTGCAAATGGACAAGTAAAATGGTATGTTGGGTACCGTATTCGACATGTTAAATGCCCTGCTGCAATAAACGCCCCTTAAACTATTTAAAATAATAACAAATATTTGTCCAAGGGAGGTAATGCTGGAATGTCCTCCCTTTGGGAAATCAAAAATGTGGATCAAAATAAAAACGAAATTTAGTGTATTTTAGAGTAAAGATCGAACTAAATGTGGTTTTTTTCGTACAGAGTGCGAAATCCAAAATCAATATGTTTGTAGTGCCCTTGTCGTTTAATACATCGAATACAGTATGTAGAATTTGCACTGGTTCATGCTTTATGTTACAGCGAATGTGTAAGACTAGGGAATCTGTACATTCCTTAATTACAATATAGTAATAATAATACTATTAAAAACGGAACTATTAATGCAATGCCAGTGTATTGCATGCACTGTCTTGGTAAGTAATGTAGGTAATGCAGATGAACTATTTTCATTCAGTATATTGTGTTATTTACAAGGTTGAGCGAATGGAGGTAATTTTTACTCTTCGAAATATTGAGCAAAGCTATTTTAAGGAATCTGTCTAATTCTTCATGTCTCAGACCATTGCGTTTGTAAATTCCCAGAAATGTTCAAGGAATCAATCTATACATTCCCAGACTGATTATAGAATGTATAGATTTCCTGAATATTTCAAGGAATGTACAGATTTCCTGTAACATACAAGTCGAATCCAGCCCTGAATGTGTATTTTTTCTTCTTTTGCAGTGCTGTTATCAATCTGTTCCCTAATCTGTGACCCCAATCCAGACGATCCGCTCGTTCCGGAAATAGCACGTTTATACAAAACGAACAAGACTAGGTACTGCGAGTTAGCCAGGGAGTGGACGAGGAAATATGCCATGTGAGGTCCGCGTTGGACACTGTAGTGGACGATAAACAGTCTTGACAACCAATGGGAAGCCAAGCCGTACCCGTATTCACCTCTAGTTAATATAACATGGTTCATTAAAGACATAAGCAGTTTGATCTCTCCAGGACACATTGTTATTGGCTCCACCGTGAGGCTGTACCTGTTGTATGATTTAGTGCCCATGTCGGCCGCCTCGTGCTCTTATCGAGCATCTTTTTGGCGAAAACTGTCGCCCATTCTTTATCGACTCTCCCATCATCTGTATATCATTTTGTACCTCTGATTGTCAACACATGCAATTTAATTCTGTATCCATCAGTGCTATGTTGGTATTATGGTATTGTATGAATTATATATTGTTTCTCTAGTGCTACTGAAAAGTTGAATTATCCTTGCTGTGTGTCTTGGTCATTCGTTGCAACGTTTATGTATCTATATGTATGTAATGTCACTTCTCTTGGTTCACAACCACTGGGTGTGTCCATATCAAGTTATGATGGTACTGTACTAGTGTAATATCTTCACAATATTCCTGTCCTAGAATCTCCAGTCCTTGATAACAATTCTTTGTAGTGCTTAACCCTCTGCTAGAGTAGACACAGACACTGCAGTATTTAGGGCATCTCTGGTTGCCTCCAGCAATGAGAGGGTCAACTGGTGTTTTTGGCTGGTGAAGCTGTTATATCCCAACAATTCATTTGACTGTGAAGACAGGTTTTTGGTCGGATTTAGCACAGAAAATCATGAGAAAGGAAAATATTTTCCTTCAGTTAACTGTAATAAACACATCACCTTTGACTTGATATGTTTTGATATCTTACATATTTTGCATATTTTCACCTTGTAACAAAGCTACCATATTGTCAATTTAACTTACTGATGGTAGAAATCTTTAATATGGAATATTTACAGACAGTGCCTGATTCTTTGGGTAACATATTGTAACATCTGTATTCAACACTATTTTACATTTGCTACAACTGCCCAGGGCTCAATTTAGCGACTAATTTGGTAGCCAAGGCGACCTAATTTTGCATTTGGCAACCAATATTTCACTGTATTTTAAGTGTTTCTGGCTATGCAACAAATGGCTCCTTGGAAAAAATTGTAACTTTGAGGCCTGTGTCAGTCTGACTGCCATGTCAGTGGCCATTTCTACTACTGGTAATCATTATTTCATTGTTCTATATTCGTCGCAAATGGGTGAAAGATTCCTGAAAACTCCATAATCACTCGTTCTTGATACGACCTTGACCTTGTACTTGTGTCACCCATAGCTTTCTGTTCCTGAAGCATTAAACATGTAATTTTGTTGTGATCCATGGATCTATTTTACTTTAGTCTGGGTTTGAGTCTTGCATGGGCGAATGGTCAGATTGGCATTCTCAGTTGTTTATTGTCCCATCCAGCCCAGTCTGAGCTTGACCGAATTTCATATCTCTGACAGATGGCCTTGACATTGGGTCATATCCTTATTCTTCCTTATAGCTTGATGTCACAGCAACTGTGGTATTTCACCAATCATTGTAATTACACTACTACAGTAGTTAAACATACATGTCATCATGTATTTAGATTAGCGAAAACAAATACAAGATTATTCAGCCTGTCAATTTCATCCCACGAATATACATATTGGCTAATGGAAGTAGATGACTAAGCCAGGTATCTGTGGTTCCAGATCTTCGCAAATGGGTGAAAGATTCCTGCAGCAACGTTAAAACTCCATATTCACTCGCTCACTGTGGTTTTTGGTGTCATCATCGTTTGTATTGTAATCTTGATTTCAGTAACAATAGCATCGCTGTCATTGTTAGAAACTTCAGCGGCAGTTGCTGTTTTATACATGGACAACATTGAATTTTCAACAAAAGCATGATCATGATGATTGAACACTCCCGGTCCACTTCAGCTTGGATTGTTCCGTGATCGTTCACCTTGTCATAGATAATATTTCATGTAGCAAACTATACTTCTGAAATAAATTGAAATACATTTTTGAGCATCTATGATTGATCTTCATCACTAAACATGCTAAATGAGTGAGTGAGTGAGTGAGTGAGTTAGTGAATGAATCATTGTTACCCACTGCCATTATTTACTGGATAGATATTGTATAACGCGGGTATTATAACGCAGGGGGTATGTCATGGACCCCAACTTTCGCGTTATACCGAGGGTGCACTGTATATGCAATCACCACCACATGTGGTCCTTCATCACTACAGAGTATGTGGTATCCTCCATAGGAGTGGTACACACTTCCAAGTAGTGGCAGACTTGGGCTGACAGATAGAGTGACAGTTCCAACCTACCATCTATAGAAATGTTCTTTCCAATGAACTTGCCAAGGCAAATGTCATTTGATGCCTGAAGCTGAACAAAGTTATTAGGCCTTGGTTTGTTGGTTTGTTTTTTTTTAATTGGGATTCAGAGTCACTTTCAAGATTCTTTCTCTTACATCACGACTTGTCAGTTTAGAGCAGGAGGAAACCCGCAACATCCGTAGCACTTTCGAGTACCAGCTGGTACTGACAGCCCGGCCATTTCTCCCAATGCTAAAGGATTTGGACTCGGGTTTGGACTCGGGGAACCTTTGGCTACCAAGTCCAAATGGCTACCACTGCGCTACCACCCACCCCTCATTAATGTCGTTACTGCCAGCCATTGCTTGCTGCAACATTGTGCACTGCGGGTGTTTTTGCGTGTTTCCTCCTGCCATGCAAACTAACAACTTAACAAGCAACGATATGAATGAAATAGTATCTGCACCCAAACACACAACAGGAAAATAGTGACGACTAGCCGGGCAAGAAGGTATGGGTAAGGTTTCAATCAAGGGATTGAGAAGACTTAGGTAGAATATATCCAGAAATGTTCAGTATGATGAAATCGAAAAATTGAGATTTCTCAAAATTTGAGCAAAATCTCAATCTTAATCTCAAACTCAGGTAAAAAAAAAGGTTTGGAGAAATCGGGCCCAGAGCTCTTGCTCAGAACAGTTGTGACTGCAATATGATTTATGGACCTGCTACAATTGTAAGTCAATTGCATGAAATACATTTATTACTACAATACTTGAGAAAATGGTTAGCTAAAATAACAACTACGACTAATAAGTGTGGCAATCATCCTTGGTATGTCAGTACCAGCTGGTTTTCCTCATGCCCTATAACTGACGAGCTGCGATATTGTAATTACCCTAATAATTTGAAGCCTCTAATAGTTCAAAACACCTAGATTAATCACCGAAAATAACAGAAATCTGACCCTACAAATATGAACATGACCATTGTTTTCAATGTTAGGAGACATTGATTGTGCTGCTGGGTGAGTGTCTAGTTCTATCCCTATCAGTCAACAAGCTACATTTCTCCACATGCCCCACTGGTTTTCAATATTTTCATAGTTTTGTATTTTTTTACAAATAAATTTGATCATGAAGTATATGTCAATAAACTGTGATTGTATGCTTTTAAACACAGTTATGAAAAGGGTATTTCAGTCATAATAAATTAATAATGCATTATTTTCTATTCTTGTTTTGCAGTGCTGTTATCAATCTGTTCCCTAATCTGCGACCCAAATCCAGAGGATCCACTTGTTCCAGAGGTAGCACGTTTATTCAAAACGGACAGAGATAAGTACAATGAGGCGGCTCTCAACTGGACGAAGAAATATGCCATGTGAGAAGAGTGGACATTTGTAGAAGACCGAGCGAGAGAAAGAAAGATGGACATTTCATTCGCGGTTGGAAGACTGGTTATGAATCCACCTGCACTGTTATTCTTTCCTTCAATATGTGTATTATTTATTGTTAATGAAAGAAAGAGGTCAACACATCATACAGTTCTATAAGTAGTGCTCTAATCAGCCCGCCATACAACACAAAAATAAATTAAATAAAAGCAAAAACAAACCATGTTGACTTTTACATGCATTTAGACATTATCAATGCATATACACTGTTCAAGTGTGTAGTGGGCAACTACCAAGACAGTCCAGAACAAACTCTTGTCCTGTCCTGACTTGGCTTTATCTTGCTACCAACCAGGGATCAGTACAAAATAGTGAAACTAAGGTAACCGTAACCATAGACACAATTGCTATTGCTATTGCTGGAGTTCCACCATTTTGTACAAGCCTCCAATTTCTCGAAACAAACTTATGTTTGAGATTTTATTCAGCTGAGATTTCTCCCATTGACTCGATGCTTTAACTTGAGTAAAATCTCAGCTGGGTTTGAGTTTTTACTCAAGTTACAGCACCTGAGTCAATGGGGAGAACTCTCAGTTGAGAAATCTCAAACTCAACTTTGTTTCTGGATATCGGATGAATTTGAAGATTGAAATTTTGAATGAGACAGAAATTATAGCAATGATACATCTATTTAAATTTCACACTATTTTCTTAATAATGTGTCCATGCTAGTGCAGTAGACTATGAGTTTGCAAAAAGTCTCGGTCCAACAAATCTTTACTCCTTGCCAGATCACATTCCATTGCACTACATGGACTGAATATGGAATGGAAAATAATAAGAAATTTCATTAATATACATACAGTACATGTTTATTTTGCTTTTAACAAATATTTATTTCAAGGTCTTGTTTGTCTGAAAAGATTACTAGGTAGCAACACATCTGCTTAAAGTCACATGGGTGAGATATTCACGCTCCTGACGTAAAGCATTAATACAATCAATCTTAAAGTCACATGGGCGAGATATTCCCACTCCGGCGAAGAGCATTAATACAATCAATATTAAAGTCACATAGATATAATTCTGACTGAACAAATAATCAGATCATAGTTTCTGGATGAAATTAATATCATATTTTGGAAGATGGTTCCTTTAAAGTTATACAGAACTCAGTAGGCCTACATAGTGACTGTATTATTTACATAACCAGGCTGGATCTGTGCCTCTGGTTAACAAGTAAAAACAACTTACTTTTCATTGAGAAATTCCTCGGCGTCTGTTGGTATAAAACCAGTTTAAGTAAATCATTAAATGTGCAATGGTCAAGCAAGTTAGAATGATTTTGGTTGTCCTCAGGTCGTTGCATATGGCTGAGAGATTCTGGCTGCGACTTAAAATGACAAATTACTTTTCCCCAATGGTAAACAGTCGATAGGATTACACATTAGTAATAATAATATTACATCACACACAGTCCTGATTGATTCGCAGATAGGCCACCAATCTCGGCAATATCGGATTCCATTAAAGCTCTTTAATACAGCATTTGAATAAATGATAAAATTGTTAGGTTTTGTTCAGGACCTTTGATGGCAACAGTGTTAATGGTAATGTTTTTTCTGACATTTTCTTTCAATTATTTTGATTCTACATATTTTCTGTTGAGAAGTCTATGTAAGTAATCATCAGCACTACATCTGTTCCACAGTAACATGTATATTATGGTCTTTCTATCTCCTACGAACTGAGGGAGACGAATATTGCTACACGTTTTGTGTCAAAGTATTTCTTTCAACTATCGCATAGGAACACCCAATATTTCCTTACTATTACCGGTAAAGTAATGTACTCCTTAATTTGCTTATGATATATGAAGAAAATAATAATAATAATGATAAATTAATATAGATACATAGTCCACACAAATAGTATTTGCTAACCTTTGTTATATAAAGTGTATTCATTTTCTTTCAATGTAAGGTGTTTCCAAATATAACAACATGTAGCAGATTTCTTTAATACATTTTGAGATATATCTATGAGCTTTTCCCACTACAGGTGTACAATCACAGATAGTTGACCGAGTTAATTGTCAGTAGCAGAATTCTCCATCATTGGTCTATGTAAACATTCTTATTGGACGTATATTTGGTAAGCGATGACATGACGACAAAGTCAATGTACAGGACTATTTTTTAAAATCATTAAAATTCATAAACCTGTGATTGTATGCCTTTAAGACTGCAGAGGATATCCAAGTATCGAGAACAATTTGTATTGCAATAAAACTGTAAATTTGTTTGATCTTTTGTGTTGCTGCTTGTTAATCATGTTAAAGATATCACTTCACATGAAAGTGTGTTCGCTGTATAACCAGTCAGTAGTTTTATTAAGAACATGGTTTTGTAAATTATGGGAGTTAATAATGTATTCAACACACATGTGCGCCCACATGCACACACACAAACACACACACACACACTACATTGCAAGAGGTGCGGCAATGTGTATAATTGCGAACTATGCAATTATATATACGACGTACTTGATGTCAAAGGAAGTTGGAACAGTTCGTAGCCGTTGGAATGTCGAGGTGCTCGACCTGAGTGAATAAAGGTTCTGGTCTGTTCTGTTCTGGCAGGGAACATCAACTCTCCATGAGTTGGCCGTCGTATACCGGTACTTTGATGTTTTACTTGCATAGCTCTCTACCGGATCTCATGATGCAGTGATAATGGTACCATCGCTCTGACAGCCAAGCGACCACCTGCAACTCATATCACTCATGTCCACACGTGGCTAGAGCCGCTCTGGTATAGACCCACGTGGTATAGACAAACAATAGGCCTGGTAAGGAGGTGGGTACAGCACGTAAACTAGTGTAAATGTGTTGACCTGCGCTTCGCACATACATCACTACACCTACAGTAGACTGTAGCCACAATAGCCATGACGTAATA
>JAUTBV010100986.1:0-15930 GCA_032361325.1 Lepetodrilus fucensis | reverse complement strand
CATGTTTTGATAGTGTGCAAAAGTAAGAGTGAAAATATTTCTGTTTGGTTTGTGCCGTTTATTGCTTAATGTACATGTAGTATATTTCTTTGTATTAGACATTGTATTCTATAATCACGAAACTATGATTATTATTATTTGCACATGCGCACACACACACACACACACACACACACACACAGACTATTAACCCTAGTTTCTCACCCATACAATCGTCGCAACTGCGTGAAAGGTTCCCGCAGCGACGTTAAACTCCATATAAAATCCATATTCACTCGCCCATACACCCATATATATAAAAATAAAAATTACAGATCATAAAAATATATCTTGCATATAAACTGATATCATTTCAACAATAAACAAACAAACTGTGCTACTTAATCTGAAATTTTATTTTATACTGTTGTTAGAAGAGAGACTCAAGTTAGAAGAGAGACTTGAGAGCTATATTTGCTTGCAGAGCCAATCTAATTAAAATTAAATCTGGATTCACTGCTATTCTCCAAAAGCAAGATCTAACATGTCTACCGGGTAATAAAACCCAAAGTTTGACGTTACTTGTCTTGGAGAGTAATAGAGATAAATCCAGATTTAATTTTAATTAATTTATTTCCTAACCCTGCCCATGCTATACCTACAGCGAATGGCTACTACAGTATCTGCCAAGTGTTTAGAATTAAATCCTATGTTTTTTAATTAAATCCTATGTTCAAATTAAATCCTATTTACACATACTTTTGGGTCTTGAACTTGCTTTCTTCACACCACCTGTCCTATCCATGCCTGCTCCAAAATAAAGTTTAAAAAAAATAGAAATGTTCCACCTATTATTTTCCCTCTAATTCAGCATTATTTGGAGGTGTAGTCACATTTTAACAAATATTTTCTTGGTGTGTGATGTGTTGCATGCCTTGCATAGTGTTTTTCACATATTGAGTGACATACACTTCTCTTGCATGCTGTCAAATGTAGATATATAGTATGTGTATATGTAACAAATAACCAGCCAGACTCAGTATTGACAGTAAGATGATGTTATGTGTTTTATATTGCTTGGTTCAGACAAGCACAAATTGGGTCCAATTGAGAAGTCATTTGGCCACGAGAAAATCATGCGATGCAGATAAGGTATTGTGTGTTGTCTTGTGAAAGAACAGTCAGAAACCTTTTATAATTTACATACTAAAAGGTAATTTCATTTCAAACATTTTTAATAGCCATATATGTATAATATATAGCCGTTAAAAATGTATATTGCTTCAAACAAGTAGCAAATTACATTATTTAATATTGTATATATTTTCTTTTAATAATATGAAATATTTACATTTACTGTGCCTTTAATACTTCATTTTAAAAATGTAAGACATTTAGGTACCATAGATATGTGATCTATTCTATATTGTATCTTTCCATCTTTAAGGTGTGTTATGAATACATTACCAATACCCATTCTCCTTCTATCTGAAAGCTTTACATTATATTCATGCTTGTTGTGCTATGCTGCAGAAAATGCACATGGTTTATTCTAGACATAGAAACAGAAAGTTCCATCGTGAAAATATATATAAATACATTTTATCTGGGAAAAAAAGTTCATGTGATTTGTTTTTGCTTAGAATCGGATATATTCATCCTTATATTGTTGGTACATAAACAGTATTTCCATTGTTAGGATGTCAAGAAACGGTATTTTTATATTAATTATTTATTTTTCCAGATGACGTTTGTTAGACAATTACTTTTTCAATGATATTGTTCAATGTTCTAGTGACAAAAATAAACGATTTTCTTATTATTTATTTTTTTGTTATATTTATTTTTCAGGGTTGCGTGAGCCACCATATTGGGCAAATTATTGTAAGCCCCGCCTTCTTATCCACACCGTCATCAGCAGTAAATACTTTGATCTTGCCATAGCTGGGGTCATTGGGCTCAATGTCATCACCATGGCGATGGAATATTACATGATGCCTCAGGTAAATATTGTCATAGCAATTTATTTATTCCAAAATGATGATTTACAATTTTAAAATGATGATTTAAACAAAAACAAAATTCTAGTAGAAATCATATCAGCAGATTATCTTGGGCTCAGCAAAATTGTAAAAAGTTATTATCCAGCAAATCTACTACCTGCTGTAAGGTATTTTAACATGACAAATATTAATTGCTTATCTAGTTGAACTCATACCAGCATAACTGGGTATTGACGTACAATTCTTTTGGGATTTTCTGTCTGATGTTTGTATTTCTGTATGTTTCAGGAGTTGGAGTTTGCCCTAAAGATTTTTAATTATTTTTTTACCAGTGTTTTTATCCTTGAATCCATAATGAAAATTGTTGCCCTCAGTTTTATCAGATACATGCGAGACAGGTATAGTATATTTTATGGCTGTTTCTATATCTATACCTTCCATCATCTAGGCCCAAATTCCATTACCTGAATTCTCCTAATAAGTACATTTTTCTGCCTGTTGTGATTTATTTCTATTGCAATACCGGTACTTAAAGACAATATGTAAGGTAATTCATGAAGTAGCCCTATTACAGCAATTAATAACAAACTTAATTTGAGCTGATTGACATTGGCATAATACATACTGCTAAACTATTTACAATCACTTTTCAGACTAATTGTGGAATATTTCTATTTCAATACTTTATGGATGACAAAAATAGGGTAATTCATGCAACAGCAAGTAATAATAAAATTAACTTCAGTAACTAGTAAAATATAATAATAAAAGAAAAAGAAGAAAATTTAAAAGTAGGCAATTGTAAGATTGAAAGAAATTAATGTTGTAATACATGTAATATGTCATGATTCTTTCTCAAATATGATTCTGTCACTTTTAGGTGGAATCAACTCGACATGCTCATTGTGATTCTGTCCATCTTTGGCATAATACTGGAGGAGATGAAAACGTACATAATTCCAATCAACCCAACCATTATCCGTGTGATGCGTGTGCTAAGGATTGCAAGAGGTATCAGTCGTACTTGTTAAAATTAATTACACAATTCTTTTTATTTATTTTTAAAAAAATTGTTTACCCAGGGATTGACTACATTTTAACCCTTTGATACCGTAATGAGCAGTGTTTTTGCCTAATCCATTAGGGACAGAGTTAAAAAATATTCCAGTAAGTTTAGGTAGTAAAGTTTACTGTTTCTTGAAGTAATTTATATTTAGTTTCCAACTAATGACCATTGCTTTCATAAATTTACCATTGACCATAGGCACCATTGCTTCCATACATTTACCAATGACCATAGACACCATTGGATAAGGATATTTCCCATGGTGTGTGATGAATTACAGTCTGGGCCCTGAGGTTACTTTTCACTTACCTCCCCTGGTTCAAGGTTTGACTATTTGAGGTTGTGTTGTTGCAGTGTTAAAGCTTCTGAAGATGGCCAAGGGGATCCGTGCCTTGCTGGACACAGTCATACAAGCTCTGCCTCAGGTCGGTAACCTGGGTCTGCTCTTCTTCCTTCTATTCTTCATATTTGCTGCCCTTGGAGTGGAACTCTTTGGGAGACTGGGTAAGAAAGAACTTCAACCATACTAAACCCTAAATAAAATGAACATAAAAATTGTATAAAACATGTCAATCCTGATCCCGGTCACTTGGTTTTGCTCATATTGCGATATGAGTAAAGTAACTTGCCTGGGAGCCAGGATGTAACACTGTTTCCAATATGTGAATCTGGTTCCCTTTTGGACAGAGCTGCACCACAGTTTGGTGATTAGTCAAGATACCATTTTTGTCAATAGGCTACCAAGTTATGAGAATGCCGATTTTTTAATAATTCATCGTTGCAAATGGGTGAAAGATTCCCACAGCGACGTTAAACTCAATATTCACTCTCGAATAATTTGATATTTTTTTCTGTGTTTTTTTAGGGTAATTCTAGGCGACCTATCCTTTAGGTTAGCTATATTATTTATTTGAGTTATTGCAGTATTCCAGAAATACTGACCGTTTTGTCTTTGAACCGTTACAGAGTGTTCCAGGACACATCCTTGTGAAGGTCTTGGAGAACATGCTCATTTCCGTAACTTTGGTATGGCATTTCTGACACTTTTCCGAGTAGCAACCGGTGATAACTGGAATGGAATCATGAAAGTAAGTAATTTTTAGATTTAATAATTTAGACAAATTTAATTATTTGATTTATGTTTTTGAGAATATTTAATTGTAAAAGGGTGAAAAGGTTTCAGTTTTCTATCTACATATGTGTTTCCGTTTTCTACAATTACATCCAAGGGATAATTAGCTAATGAGAATTAATATACCAAAGCAATGAATTATTGATTTTTGTTCAAAATATATTAATTTTGATACAAATAGCAAATGTTATGAATTTATACTAGTCTTTAGGATACCTTTAACATTGGGAGTAATGGCCTGGCCCCGAGATTATGAAACTTTTCTGAGTACGTTTTTGTGCTCAATTCACATGCTATGCTAAAAATATGACGTTTTATGAACAAAATTCTGAGTTGAGTATAAAATTATACTCATAATCTCGGAGCCTGGTCTAGCTAGCTAGTGTTAATTTTGATCCCTGAATTTAATTTACAATTTTCCCAGGACACGCTACGAGACAACTGCGATGGCTCCGACGACTGTCTGCGGAACTGCTGTGTCAGTCCAATCATCGCCCCCGTCTACTTCGTCGTCTTCGTCCTCATGGCGCAGTTTGTCCTGGTCAACGTGGTAGTGGCAGTCCTGATGAAACACCTAGAGGTACGTTCATCTGGCTCTGTGTGTGTGTCAGAAGTCTCTAGGCTTACTAGTGCATACTAATAAACGAATAAAGAACACTGTGTGGAATTATTATTATGCTTATATAGACACATGTGATAATTACTAAGCATACTAATTTAATAATATAATGGAGAGAGAAAACAAATCAAGAAAAGAAAATTAATAAAGAAATATTTGAGAATTAAATTGATCTATTTGAAAAATATAATAATATTATTTGAAAAATATAATATTTGAGAAATATAAGACTATTTTGAGAATTAAAATATTATAATATATGTACATTTAAATAAATTCAAAAGCAATTTGGCAATATCTATAGAACTATTTTGAGAAGTTCATATTTATGTATGGAAATTGTATACATGTATTTGTTTATGAAAGATATATTGGAAAATTTCCCATATATAAATGTACGTGTCCCGCCTTCCAGTTTGTGCGAGTGGAGATGTTGTAAAGTTTGCTGGTTTTATACTGGACAATGTATACATTGGTGTTGGTTTTCTATATATATACCATATTTAAAATGTATATTGTATATGTAATCTAAGAGATATGCTGTGTGAGATGATATAACATTTAATTGTAGTTAGCTGGAGAAAAGCATGATAGCGTGCATTTTTTTATACAGCTTACAAGATGGTACAAGATATGAGCTATAATATTTACCGATATATTCAATGAAATGCAGATATGTGTAATAATATTTCAGAATCTGTGATTACCTACTCATAGTCCCTTTCCACAAAATTGTCATAGCACTATGAAAATCATAACTCCTATATGACTGTGCATATGGAGTTAAGATTCTCCCAGCACTATAATTCTTCTGTAGAAATGGACCACATTTTTGATAGTGCTATTAATTTATTTTCAAAACTACAGAACACAGGCTTCTCAATATATGCACTGGAAGACTCGGATGATAGCGATGATGAATTATTGTCCTATCTCAATGCCGATACGTGTGATACAGATGAGGTTTCAATTATTTTTATTAATTATTTTTCTCACTTTTTCTGAACTTATTTCATCCACAGTTTTTCAATATACACTGTTTTTACAAAATAAATCACAAACTCATTTTAAATCATTGGATTGGAATAAGTATGCCTAGTAGTCGCTAGTTCACTGACGTGGTCTTTTAATAATCTAATGAGGTTTTGTGTTGAATGATACACGATTCTTGTGTTGAATGATACACGAATGTGAGTGATAGTGATAATATGTCCTAGTACGAGAGTTATTGTAATATCACTGAGAATACCTGTTATAATAATGTCTTGCTTACAAAATATCTGATGAATATTATTATGATTAAGAGCAAACAGGTGTGTGAGAGACAACTCACACACTACTGCACTATATATTGCCATTTGCACAACTTTACCACAAATATGTTCGTTTTGTGTGCGTGCGTGCGTGCGTGCATAAGGATGATGGATGAGTGACTCTTTCATTTAACTCAATCTTAAATTTTAAAGTCACACACTTGCAAAATAAAATTAAAAAAGCAATCTCAATATTGCACCAATTTTATCACCTTAAAGATTTCCTACTATTGCAATACATTTTACAAACCTTAAAGCTATTCTTTAGACTGCAGTGATCTTTACTTCTACTTTCATATTTATCACTAGTGTGGCATTATTTTCACACGTTTAGTAGGTATGTGTACTACTTTCATTTAAATACAATTTAAACACAAGTATCAATAATTGGAACATTTTATATAATTTGATTGTACATCAGGAAACAATATTTTATGCAGGTGTTTGAACTATTAAATGGGTGGGTTGAATACTATAATTACTGTAGTTTGAAAATTGTCCATGGCATATTCTGTATTTAATTTAAGAGGTTTAATAATACAAGTTTAAGCTGGAAATATTTGGCATAATATGATATTGGATTATTTAGAGAGAAAGGTTTTTTAAAGGCTCATTCAGAATCTCTTCTTAGTATTTTTCTACCATTCTTCAAAATTCAATATGTATGTCCCCCATTAAAATCTTTGACCCTTGAACGACCTTTACCTGACCTAGACCCATTCCACCCACTGCTTCATCAATGTCTCATGTTACCCTGGTCACCATATGCCTTTGTAAACTATGTGGCCTTGACCCTGAATGGCAACATATGACCTGGCCTTGACCCGTTTTCAGTATGGTGTCAATGTGTTCTCTTGTCAGCAATGTGGCTTTGACCCAGAATGGCAATACAATTGTATATGACCTGGTCTTGACCCGCTTTCAGTATGGTGTCAATAATTGCTCTGCTTTGACCCTGAATGGCAATATATGACCTAGCTTTGACCCCAGTTTTCAGTATGGTGTCAACATGTGTCCTTGTCAGGGATGTGGTCTTGACCTAGAATGGCCTTGACTTGTATTACCTGGCCTTGTCCTTTGAATTTTGTGGCCAAAATTGTTACCCTGCCTTGGCAATCAATATTGTATGGTATTTCGATTTCTCAGCTGATGCTTTGCTTCCATTTGGTGTAAATATATTATGTATTGTAAGATATGTAATCTTTTGAACATAGTAGAAGTAATACGAACTTGTACAGTCTACATGAATTGGATAACTTAAAAAATAATAGACGAAAATTTGAAAAGTTAATTAATTACCGTATGATATTTATGCATTCATAAACTTTGCGTTAAAGTCAGTTATATATTTCAATTTATATATATCACATGCACACAATTCTGCATTGTTTTTCAATTATTTTTCTTTCCATGTGGAACCAATCAAAAGTATTAGCATACTTTTGCATGTTTTCAATGATAATTATTATTTTATATTTTATATCTTTGAAATTGTAACGGAGTAGTCACAATTTGTAAAAAGAAACTTGGATCTTTCTCGAGGATCTGAAACTTCCATGTGTGAAAAAAGTACCTGTCTCAAGATGGTTATTATGAGTCTGGCATGCATATCTTTCTCTTGTGCACTGCATGTATAGGAGACGTACAAGTATAAGGAATTGGATGATGAAGTAGAGGAGGAATTACGGCTAGAGATGGCAGCGCTCAATGAAAAACGGGCAGAAATAATAGAAATGAAGGTGAGACAAGGGAGGCAGCTGAGTACAAGCACGTACTTTTATGTCGGAGAGACAGAAAACAAATATCCTCCCATTTGTCTGGTATCTATATATTAGCCATTTTGTTGTGATGCAAAAAGAAAAGCTTTTGTTTTGAATTTTATTAGTTTGAATAAATTATTTCATTTGAAGAAAATATATTTCGTTTGTCGTCCTTTTCTTTTCAATCTCACCATAGACTGCCATGCACACATTTTTCATTAAATGAGTTTTAGAGAATAATTTGTACGCAGTTTATTATTTAAGTCTTTATTTTCCCCTAGTCATCGTTGATGAAATTAATAGTTGTCTTTCACATAGAATATTGGCATGTTTATTACGCTCTTAATTGTATTGTTTGTATTATGCTCAACTGCTTTGCATGTCTACCCTGTGTGTCTTGCTCTTAAGCATTAGTTTTATTTATATCATAGCATAGCCAATATATTTGGCAAAATGTCCTTTGATGCAAATCCCTCTTATAATTGCTCTGTATTTAAGATTCATCTCCGTTAATAGTATAAGAAATTTACAATGGAAAATTACCATCTTTAGGGTAACGGTCATGCATTTATTTTAAACAAACACATATTTTTAAAACCATATTTATCATCAAAATTACACCTTATAATTTAAAGTTAGGAATTATTGTTAACATTTTGAATAACAAATCCCTCATTTATTATGAATTAACGATGTATATTTGTAATATGTTTGAATTATATATGTACCCTTGCATGTGCACAATTTTCCGATGAATTACATGAATGTATTCAATATACATATACAAGTAAAAAATTGTATAGATTAAGAGAAAAATATAATTTACCTTCCATAAATATTAAAAGTTGGGACTTTGCTATTATAAGATTGATCAATATAATATACCTACTACCTATGGTATAATGACAGTATTATTTATTTACTTGTCCATATATCTTCTTTTTCCATTTAAATTTTGGCATATTCATGTTTAATACAAAACTGCCAATATGAATAGCTGATTAATAAATATTGCACTATGAAAATAAAATTAATTAATATCTTGAATTTATGTCATTGTTTATGAAAATATCACATTTTCACAATTTACATTCACCTCAGATGACATTTGTTACCAATGAATGGAATATCTTTGTATTATTTGTATTTATGTTTTTAAAGTTTAATTTTGAGTTGCATTTTCAGGAATCACATCGAGCGTTCAAAGAAGAAGAAGAAGATGCTGATGCATTAAATGATAACAATCCTGATGAGGTATTTGAGAAATTAGAGGACGGTGAAAAAGAGAACGGAAAGGAGGAGGATGAAGAAAATGAGGTAAAATCTACTTAAAACTGAAGCCAGTTTGAAACCGTTTCCCGTTTACCAGTTTGATTCACTTCTGTCTCACTTCTGTCTCACTTCAATCTCACTTCTATCTCACTTCTATCTCACAGACCGGTGAAGATCAGGGTGCAGAATGTGAGGTGTCAATGGTCAAGGTACATGAAGAGACACAGATGGCACCGACTGTGGCCATGCCTGAAGACACAACGTCGCTCAACTTTACATTTAATGTCAGACCTCCCAGTGAAGAGCAGTCACAAACAGAAGACGACTGTGAGTTGACACAAATTATTTCAATAAAAAACAGACATACCAGTATTTAATCTCTTTCAAAATGGTATGAAAATATGCTGTGATTTGAATTTGAATTTTTTATTAATTCTGTCACTTTAATTACTTGATGAACAGAATTTTCTTGAATTTGCGATAGCTACATGAATTTATATAAAACATTTGTTTTTAATTTTTGCTATAATAATATATTTTATAAAAAAGAATTGGAATTATATTATTATAATCTTGAAAGTGGCTCTAACCTCAAAATACAAAAAGTTTACAAAAGGTTTCATATATTTGGGAAATATTGTTATTTTATAATGTAGTATTCATACTGTCATGATTTTTATTTTGTGGGATTTGTTTTTCAGGTCATAATCTATCCCCAGCCAAAATTTCCATCACCGTTGTAAGCATGGAGAATCCAATGGGTACAGTCTGTGCTCCAATTAATGTTCATCCTTATTCACCCATTCATCGATCGCGCAGCTCACGCATAAAATCCTCACGAGGTACGACAGTCACAAGCCCACCAAATTTCCAATCGGACACGCGGACGCCACCAGATGGTCGGATGCTTTCGACCATCACGCGCAGACGACCTCTCGTGAAACAATACAGCATCGACCTTGGTACCGGAGCTCAGCTCCATGGAAGCGTTCCGTCCGTGTGGGCGACATTTGAGGAAGAGGCGACAAAGCCTCGATGCAGCGGGTTCTCTCAGTCCCACCCCACGTTGCCCGGTAACAATGAGACTCGTCGAAACGAAATCGAATTCGAGATCCCGAAGCACCGATTGCTGAAGAAACACGCCATCAGGAGCAAGAGCAGCAGTGCAAAGTACAGTCGATTCCGCGACAAGTATCTCAACAAATCTAGCTCAGACACCGCCGGATCCGACAGTCCGTTGATCCGAACTTCAACGGCAAAGACTTCCGAAACGAACATCAGCCACTCCAAAGAGGAAGTCCGGCATCAGCAGAGCAGCGGCGAAACCGGCTCCGATGTCGACGACTCGTTGATCAACGACTGGGAGCTTGAGGCCGCGTGTGATGAGGAAGTGAAAAATATAACTGGCGACATCGGCGATGACGACGATGATGTCAAACCTACGTTAATTTCATTAAACTCCTATGCATCAGAATGCCAAGAGGACAGCTGTACATACGATTCATCGAATTCAAGTTCCAACCTTGTCCTCAACACAGAAAAAGACTTGCCGGTTTCAGATGGCGAAAACAAGGATCGTCATTCCATTTTTGTAACGGATGAGGAACCGGTGCAAAACGTGGCTTCCCGAACTGGCGTTGGGTTAAACCTGCCAGATCTGGCACCACGGCTTCCAGGCATGGACAATTCCAGTTTCGAACTAGGCGATGAATCCGCGAGTTCGGTAAACGGTTCCACGTCTTCGCAGTGTAACGACAATGCGTTGTGTGTTCCAAGAATCATGGTAGATGGCGCCTCGGTCAGTAGCAATGATACGCCCGACATTTCTTCGGGATCACATGATCACAGTAACAGGTCACATGATCCCGATCTGTGCGAGCACCGGCCAGGGTACGAGCATCACGAGTATGTTTGATGACAGCTGGAATGTTTCTATATTTGCTATGTGTGTGTGTCAGTTTTAGTGAGTGGGCAGGTGTGACTTACTTATGTGATGTGAAATTGTTTTCATGGAACGACATATGTATATAATATATTCTTTTGAAACGATGAGGTGTCATCTCAGATTAGAGCAAAACCAATTCAGTTTCTGATATTTCAGTAACTGAATTGGAAAACATTTTGTTCTTAATTAACTGCATGGTGGGTTGTTTTTTCCCATGCCGTGTGAATTGTTAAAAAGAGGTATGGTGTTTATTGCATCATGGATATGGAGGTATTGGTAAAATGGACAATCGCATATGACATTCAATATGATTTATGCCAGTGAAATGTCGACATTAATTAACTGTTACAATCACAAATGTCTTTCATCTCCCATTATCCGCACAGAATTCATTACTTGTATATATAACAACAGACTTGTTAAACAACAAATGTTAAATGGTAGATATGTTGATGTTTACGGTAGTTTATAACAATTTCTTGTAGATGTAGATAGCATATAATGTAGTAAAATGCAAATGATGACAAACACACCTAAGTTTGAGGTACATTTTAATATATCTGCAAGTCTGTTACATTACATGTACATCCATCGCTGCATAATTTAGTTCGTCATTCGTTGTAATTTTGTACATACACAAAACATGGCCAAAGCCACAAGAGTGAGAATTTTTTGTGCAATTTTGAATTTATTACTTACATATCTCCACACTGGATATTTTTCTGATTTACTTTCTTGATTTGAAATTGTAGCCTTTTATATGATATATATACACATTTTAGTGTATTATGTTATTTCTACAAACATACGTACATACGCATGGTTATTTTGGACTTTTATTCATATTTCGATTAATTAAAAAGTATAACTCATCCTTTTTCTTTTTAAAGAAGTATGGTAGCTCATTTTCAATAGTTTGAAATATGATGAAATTTACTTTCAAATTTGGAAATATTTCTCAGGAAACTATCCCAGTGTAAATATATCTAATGTTTTGTATCACAATGTAAATTGACAGATTATTTTTTCACTCCTCTTTAATAATGTTTACCTTTTGTACAATATGTAAATAAAAACGTAATTAATATGCACATCTATTTAATTAATTCTCATTGTATTATTGTTGCTCCCGGTCAAACTAATACATACATGGAATTACAATTGGTGCACACTTTTGTCCTTTTGTGCTTTCTGTGCCTAAGTTTACGTATGTACGATTTGTGATCCTTTACTTGTAATCAATCATAGCATGTTAATTAGGCAATTAAAAGTATTTCAAATAATTTTAATTACAATTTATTAATTATACAAAATGGTATTTGTATATCATAAATGTCTTAAATTAAATTTTCATTGTTTTAGAATCTTTATTAAATTTTTATCTTAAAATGTTTGATAATACAGTATGATTGTTTAAAAAAAAAAAAATCCCGATAATCTTCATTTCAAATTATATTTCTGATGCCAGAACATAATTAATTTTAAAGTCAATATGTTAACAGTACATGTATATCTTCAATCAGTTGTCAATATAATGAAAGAATATCATATTGATATTCAAGGTATTTTGAACATTTGGTCTGCAAATAGTGATAAGATTTAAGCTGTTATTATGTGCACACACAATAATAGATTCACATTGTATACTAAACCAGAATTCATTTTACTAACAATTTGCATTATGTATATAAATTATGCCATAGTTATTTTTGGATCTCTGGTTTTCAGATTTTTTTGGTCGTCATTTTGGCTCAGGAGGTGGACAAAATAACTAAATATATAAATAAATATGAATTGCTAGTCATTTAATATCATTATTTTCTACGTAATATAATAAAAATAATTATTTTTATTTTCCAAAGTGGAAAAAACACCTTAGGTTAGCCAGAGAATCAAATAACTATGTTTTTTTGTGTAAACATTATTCATTGTACTGTATACACATTTTATTTGGCAAAATTACTTCTAATTGGCTGGATTTGATCTATTCTCCAAATTAATAATGAACGCACCAAAGCATATACATATATTTGGTTTATTTATTAAATAATACTCTTCTTTTATTTTTTATCAGAATAAGATTTAAAGTTTGTTACTAAGGTTGATTCTGGTTTGAATTCTATCACAATTTTTCCAATCACCTTTTTGCCTTGCAGAGTTCAATATGCATATGTAAATATCAACTGTGAACACCTTGTTGAGTGAATGTACAAGCTTATTATACTCACTTCCTACGCGAGACTCATGAATGGTAGTTGCTTTTTACAAGTACGATCGCAGAATTTAAGAAGTGACGAGTGTCATTTACGTGATCAAACATCAGATTATTACCTAATTAACATTAATGACAATACAATATACATATTTTCTCCAAAATGAAGGAGAGAAAGTAATGAGAATAAACTACGAATAAGAGTGAATAATTTAAGGGTATGATCTGTTTTATCCGTAAAACAAGTAATAAAATCATTCTGGCCTAAAAAGAATTAGTAAACAAACATGGTTATAACTTTGTTTCAGATAAGCCAGATCATATTATGATTATTCAATAACTTTTTCATCAAGTATTCAAAATCAAAATAATATTTAAATGCAATATGGAATTAATTGTTTTTAAAAAAACAATCAATTTGTACATCTATTCTAATGGTTATATCTATTCTAACCATAGGAAATTGATAGATACATGTATGATATAATCATAGTTCTTCCTATAATAATTTTGATAGCTAATATTGCTGTAGGTAAATGGGTTTATCTTAAATTTAAAAGCATATCAAGAATCTAGTACTGAAGATACAGAAAATATAATATAATTATATTTGACACGCTCAACACTGTTCATGCAATTTGTAGTGTTCATGTGCATTAGCTCTGTGAATGAGGGTAGGTAGAATGAGAGATCTCTTTCTTTCAATGTTTTTTTTACATTCTCACCACTTTGTAAGCCTTGAAAACACCATGTGATATGCTAATGCGTGCAATATATTGTATTCTCATAGTATTGACCGAGTATAAGGGTTTGTCTCCTCCTTTGAATAATTCTTGTTTTATGAATTCAAAATACAAAAAACTAATTCAATCAATAAAAAAAATCAATGTTTTAGGTGAAAATTAGCTAATTGTGAACTTGTAACACATTATCAAATGAACAAATATTGAACATTACAAAAAACATAATTCAAAATGGCCATTTAATTGTGAATGGCAGGGAAGGGGAGACAAATCCCAGTGTTTCAGTTAGCTCATTGTGATAGATTTTGGAGTCGACTGAAGATAATTCACATAAGCAACTTAATGTGATTGCCTTTGTGAATAAACCTTCTGATTGGGTTAATATTTATTTTGCATTTTATATTTATTTGGTTTACAATATTTATTTCAATAGTTAATTTATTTAAGCATTAATATATGTTATTTATGATATGCTCAATTTGTTTTATCTTTTAACATGTTTAACGATAAAGCTGTTAATATCATGTTTTTCAAACATTTAAAAAATCTCATTAATTTATTGCGGAATATATATTTTTATTTGTCAAGGTACATTGCAAATACCTATTGGCATAAGTCATAACATTTTGTTATTTTATTTATTTATGTGCTACAATTATTTTGTTTGTTTTGTTTCAATTCACATATTATTTTTTAAAAGACATTGAGTTCATGAATTATGAATTATGAATCATGAATTAATAAAATCTTCAAAAGAATAAGAATCCTAGAGATACCTTATAATATGATTGATATTTTAGATGTAACGCTTTCTGATAAATCTTTATGAAATTAATACCGTCAATCAAGGAAATATATATAGCAACCTTTTGGGAACATGAACTCTTTGTCAGATTTCAATTGTATTTTCTTACCTTGAAAATGTTCAAAGTCCCATGCAAGCAGCACACCCACACAATAACGTGGTTGTTGTGTTCGACTATCTGTCTGTCTGTCTGTTTGTCTGTTTGTGTGTATGTGTTTTGATATTGTTCACTTCTTGCTCCTAAAGATGGATCATCACTTCAAAACTACATCCTCAATCAGGGAGTAACAGTTTTATATGAGAAATTAATAAAAAATGGGATTGAAATATTTCATGCATTTTTATTGTCATTTTGAACATGCTCATCCTCTGTTTCTCAGGGTAATCCACTTGTACATGTGCTACAATTATACAAGCTGTGGGTAATAATAATAATAGTAATAATAATGTGAACATTTATATTGTGCCAAATCCATGTTCTAAAGCATGCTCATATTCTAACATTTCTGAGATGTGAACAAACAAAGATGTCAATTTCCTTCAATTTACATCCTAGTTCATTTCCAGCTATCAAAAATGTTTTGTCACAATGGGCTATTAACCAATTAAAAAGTTTTGGATTATATCATACTTCTGGATAATCATTGGTCAGGCTACAACAAGCATACTTGTAGATGGGTTACCAGTCCATGATGTACAATGTACATGTATCATACCGCCCTTGACGTAAAACAATAATACACTCACTCACATGTATCATGAAACCAGCCAGTACCAACTAATAAATAACAGCCTCTACAATAAGGGTTTTTGGTATATAGTATGTAAATATTAGATACTAGTAGTTCAATTAACAAGATTTACAATACTGATACCATAGGTAACGCACTATGCTGGTCAAATATAATTTTATTTTATTATACAACTTTTAATGGTTCTAATCATATGAATGAAGCAGCCGTAAAATATCCGTTTATTCTCCGAGTCCAAGGCACGCTATTTTCTGACGTGTTTTTTAAAAACATTTCTTGGCAGTAGTGCAGGGGCGGATCCAATTGGGGGGGGGGGGGGGGGGGGGGGG
>JAUTBV010100975.1:0-15933 GCA_032361325.1 Lepetodrilus fucensis | reverse complement strand
AATATAATAAGGCTATCGCTAACTTTCTAGCAGGCATATTTTATGCCACTATTTGGGGAAACCTCAAGGAGCACAAAAAAAAAGCTATCTCTTTTTAAGAGACAGCTTTTTCATCAACTCATTTGGTGATCCTCAGGTGGTTACTGCTTTATCAATAATTGAGCAATTTGCTTGCCATTTGGTTCCACAAGCAATAGTTGATATGCGCCTTTCGGCAAAAATGGAACCTCAATTGTACACTGTTTTTCTGCACAAGAAAATTGGAATACAACCTGTCCCGTTAAATTATAAATATATCCCCTTCCTGTAAAATTAGAAATATATAAATTATTCTGCATGGGACTTGGAAAAACACTCGGTACAATGGCCTCCTCAATATAAACTTCTTGGATGGATGAATAAGTAAAATTACCATCTAAATCAAATTGCTTTAAACGATAATAATTGATGCCAGTTGGGGGTTTCAAATGCTTATATTGATATTCCAAAAAGTGATTGGCATCTCCAGCCCCATTCGCAAAACCTACTGACGCCCAAGTTTGACCATTTATCGAATGCTGCACTTCAAACCCTTGATTATTCTTTTCGGAAACGGTCGCCCAATATAGAAGTACATCTTTTGCTTCTACCCTTGCGGAAAAATCTAAAAATTCAACGGGCAATGGAGATAAGAACTCATACGCCCCTACATCCGGTAATCCTGTTCGCTGCACTCCGCCCAAATCATTGTTGGGTGCAAAAGGTTCAGCCGTTCCATTATTAATCAAAGTTGAAGCTGAAGAAAGCGTATAATCTCTATTATCATCATCAAAACCGAAAGCGGATTCACTCACATTTTCCACGTTATCAACATTGGTAATATTAGTAATAATGGTACCACCACTTCCACTATTGACCAAGGCTCTGTCTCCGTAATTATTTTTAATGAAAATTCCATTGATGGAAGCTACATTGGTTTGGTCTGGATCATTAATACCCCTATCCGCAAAAACCATCACGCCGACTTTTGCCACATTTCCTTTATCTATAAAGGCATTATTTTCGATATGAATATTTTTGGGTGGGTAGTAAACAAATTCACTGATATCTCCTTCGTCTGCATTATAGTAAATACCTATATGAGCATCTGCATTTCGAGTATAGCTATAGTTTGAACCAAAAGTATTATTAATAATTAAATGCGTCCAATCATTTTCCGGAAGGAAGTGCTCCGTCCTTGTAGAAATAGGTGTTTGCCCATGCACACTTTCATAATTTTCATCCAATAGATAAGCCTCATCAGGTGGATAACAACCTCTTACAGAAAGGGAATAATAAGTATTATTATAAAGTGTTGAATTTATCACAGACTGGTGCCACCCCATCATATACCACAAATAAGAGGCTGTAGAATTATAATGAATCGTCCTATCAACAGTCCAATCATGTGAGTGCAATCCACCATAAATAGCGACTTGCAAATCATATAATTTTAAATCAGAAAGATAAATGTTATAGACATTATAATCCGTCATGATACCTGAACCAAAAATAAAATAACCACCACCGGGTGTATTCGTTCCTTGAAATCCAATAATATTAAATTCATGAATAGTGGCATGGTCTGTAAAGGTGAAAATCTGTCCGCCACTTCCATTTAAAGTTGCCCCCCATTTATTTTTTGAAATTAGATTGACATCAATCATTTGGGTGATAGCAATGTTTAAATTGTAGGTACCATCAAGCGCAATAATGGTGGTTCCTGTTTGATTGGAAGCCGTGTTCAATGCAGCTATTATGGTGGTTGGGCTAGCTTCTGTTGCCCCATTTCCGCCACCATTTTCGGAAACCCAAATAATTTTAGTTTCATCAATTACTACATCTGGCACATAAGGTTTGAAGACGCCAGCTCCAGGTATAGAAGGCGTTGTGGGCACAAAACCATAACCAGTCCCCATAAACGGATAATCTAAAAATAGCTCAGTGCCTATAGGATCACTTCCTCCAGGGGCGACCTCACTATAAGAGGAATTAGCCCCTCCTACGGTTACCGCATCCAAATACATAATTCTTTCAGTCACATCATAATCGCCGTCTTGTGACCAATCCCATTTATAAATGCCCGTTTGTGGTCCTCTTATTTTTTGTGGATCATTATAGCAATTAGGGCCACTATGTGTAAAGAGTGTTTGCCCATTCTGCCAAATCTCTAAAAGCCCATATCCATCATTACTGTAAGACCATTTAACATGAATAACAAAGTCGACCCATTCACCCTTAATCAAAGGGGAACGTGCATATTCGTCTGCTTCATCGGGTGTCGGATCTTGGTCAGAAGAAACGCCCCAAAACCATTCATTCGCATCAACTTTCAATGCAAGACAAGGGATTTCATATTGTCCACCGCCACCATTTCCATGGATTTGATAAAGGATATCTTCAGAACTATTATCGGTCGCCCAATCGCTCGGCAAATAAATACTAAAACCCATCCAGTATTCCTGGCCCGGTTCAAAAAAAGTATTATGGCTTCCTGTGTCATTCCTTTTCCCTTCAACTTCTGTTCTAGTATAATTTGCAATTCCATTCCAATTCTGCTGTGCTCTAATTTTTAGGGCATGACTTCCTGAGCGTACAGGCGAAGTGACAATTTCGGGTTCGATGCCTTGATCCAACTGGCCCGTAGGCGTCCACCAAGTGACATCCCATTTTGAGGTATTGAGGGTTGCTTCTTCAAAATCATCTACCAGTAGAATCTGGGCATTAGTGGATAGGGTGCAAATTAGGAGTAGAAAAACGCCTAACAATCTAGTAATTTGTTTCATTTATTTGTGTTTACTTACGGGCAATATTACGAGATAAAAATGAAAACCCCTAAGTAAAAAACTAAAATATGTATAAATGCCCTATCCAGAGAAAGTTACAGTATACTAATTTTTTATATTCGTAAAAGCACCCGTACTCCGACTGGTTCTTCAAATTCATAAATCATACTTTTTCTACAACCAAAAAAAAGGGGGTTACCCCAGAATCACCCCGAATCTCTACTGACATTAATTAAGTGTTTTTTTCCTCCTGAACTCAAACTTTTTGCGCAAGCAAACTCCTTAAACAAAAATCCCCCCATACTGTTATACCCCACAAATACAACAAAATGAGTCTATTCTCTAGATTTGGGAAGAAGAATAAAGATAATATGGAAACGAAAAAAACGCCAGTCATGCTCTATACGGAGCAAACACCTAATCCTGAAACATTAAAATTTGTCACCAATAAAATGCTTCATGCAGGTACCGCTGAATTCAGAGACGAGGAATTAGCCAAAGAATGGTCTCCATTTGCAGTCAAGCTGATGGAACTTCCTTACGTCAAATCTGCCTATTTTTCCAATAACTTTGTGACGATCACCAAAGAGATGAATTATGACTGGGCAGACATCATGTTGCAGTCCAAAGAGTTTATCAAAAAATATATTGAGAGCGAAGAGACTATCGTCAAAGAAGGCTTTGAAGAGGCTATGCGCAAAATCGAAGACGAACACGGTTACGGTTATCAATATGATGAAGAAACTGGCGAAATCGTCAAAAAAATTCGTGACATCTTAGACAAATATGTCAAGCCTGCTGTCCAAAATGACGGCGGAAATATCTCTTTCAAATCTTTTGAAAATGGTGTCGTCACTGTTATCATGCAAGGTTCTTGTGCTGGATGTCCTTCTTCTACGGCTACTTTAAAAGGTAGTATTGAGACGATGTTGAGTCGGATGGTTCCACAGGTTCGGGAGGTTATTGCGGAGGCTGAATAAAAAATATATGGCGCCATGGACTTGCAGCTTCGAAGGCTCTCCTTTGTCGAACTTTCGAGTCTGTACTACATCGTTCTAACTACTTCAAATACTTCTTAATAACTTTAAACATCGTTTCTCTTTCGGACTTCGGAGAATCCTGCAGCGATTCACTAGCTTGATAATGTGTTCGAGTTAAGTTATACTTCTCAACCACTAATCTGCCCAATGCTAGTTTCTCCTCCTTAGATCCCATGAACAGTTCTTCAATCCAATACAAGACTAAATAATGGCAAATTGTACCTTGTCCGCACTTATTAGAAAATAAATTTGCCTCTAAACAGTATTCAATAAATTTTGGTTTACCCGCAACAGAAAGTGCATTTGTCCTATCCATAAAATCTTGGAAGTCAAATTTTTCTTTATTAATTGTAGCCACATAATCTCTCATCTGCTCATCCACTTCCGCCTTATCTTCAATATTATTTTCTTTGTGCCAATTAATTAATTTAGTAAAACGTTTGCGAGCTGCAGATCCCAAGCTATTCGTATTAAAAATTATGGTCAAAGCCTTCTCTCTATTATGAAAGGATAAATCAACAAAAATAGTTTCAATGAAATCAAGTAAAAGATAATTTGACTTCCAATCTTGCCCCTTCTCCCAAGCTTCTTGGATAAATTTATCATGCCATTTTTCTTTATGACCATCCACAAAAATATGCAAATAACTCATCCCTATTTCATAAGGATTACTATCTAAATATTTTTTTATGTTTTCCCAATCGGATGATTTATAAAGCTCCAATAACAGGGCCGGTACATTTTGGGGTTGTGCTTTAAACTGCGCAAGCGTCAAAGCAATAGCCCGACTTGGAGAAAGGCTGGCTTTTTTTAATTCATATTTATGTTTGGCTATGCGCCTTTGAAAAAGGGTTGTATTCTCTTTGTAGTCAATTTTAATCGGAAACGTTTTTTCCTTTTTTAATTTTTCAAAAAACAAAATGGCTCCTTGAACATTATCCGCCTCCAAGTCCTTCGTTTGTGCCAAAACCTCAACATATCTAGCATCTTCCAATAAGCCAAAATGCATTAACCAATATAAGGCAAGATGCGGATCTGCTAACAACTTTTTATCTTTTTCAAATGCCTCATCAATTTTTGTAGGGGTTTTCCAATAGCTAAGTGGGCCATCATCTCTATGCGTCCAATCACTAAACGTCCACATAATCCAAAAAAACCGATAGGCTAATTGCTCAGAGCTAATTATACTTTTCCGCAAGGGTTTCTCCTTCTTGACAATCTCTAAATGCAATGTTTCATGATTCATCAGGTAAAGCCCCGTACCCTGCCGTACATCTCTAACGATTTCGTCACTTTCAATATAATGCCCATAGTGCTCCCCTATCGGCAACGCTTCTAATTCAAAGCCAGCAAAACTATAATACAAACCACTCCAATGGTGTAAGGCCTCTTCAAATGAACGTAACAAGCGATCCCGTTTTAAACTATCTTCGTCCCTATTAATATTTAATATTAAAGACTCCCCTTTTACTATTGCTTCAAATATCAGGCGACAGTCCCTTTCCGCTTTCACCCATTCTTTAACGACTCCTTCATCTTTCGTTGAAAAATCTTTTTCAAAAAAGATTTGCTTATCCTTTACTTGATCATGGCTATGAATCAGCGTCTGAGTACGCAAGTCTCCTATAATATTTATCACCCAACTTCTAGAGGCAGAAAGCAAATAGGTTGTTTCTGCTATCATAACATCTTTCATGAAAATGGTTGGACTAAAGACAAAATCCACAACATAGTTTTTCGCGCTTACATCACCCAATACTATTAAAAAATGACCCCTCCCAAAAGACTCCTTAGATTCAAAAAACATGCTTCCAGAAACGGTCAAATCTCCTAGTATAATCCAAGACTGCGCATCCCCATCTAATCGCCAATCTCCTTCCACAAGATGATCACCTTCTATTATGTTTAAAGGAGAATATTTCATAAATTTAGTCCTCGAATTATTTTTATCTAATACCGATAATACATCCGGATTATCCTTCAGGAAACGAACTTTAAGCGGCTTTTGAAGCTGATACAATTCATTGGCCCTCTGCACCTTAGCATAGAATTCTAGAACCTCTGATAATTTCTTTCTAGATTGCGGCGAATAATCGTAGCTCTTTAATTCCGCAATGATTTGCTTCAAAAAATTTACTTTCTTGTCTGTGTCCTCAAAGAAAAATGTTTTGTACATCTTATCTTCTGAATCGGAGCCCCAAGCCCAATGAATGAGCATATTTTCATAAACATCTAGCACATTGTTTTCATAGTAAATGGACTCGGTATGCTGCTGATTAAGGACTTCTGAGGCATCGACTTTCGTCAAAAAAGAAATGACTTCTTCTTGCGAAATCTCAACCCAACTTTTGGGCTTCACTTCCGCCAGCAAAATATCAATTTCATCACTATCGGCCATCAAGCAAGATTCATCTTTATATTCCTGATTGAACTCGCCCAACATCATTTCTGAGAGATGATAATAGTTATTGACTCTATCCTGCAAAACAAAAAACTTAATCGGCGTACTAGCTTTTAGCGTTCCTTTTTTCTTAGCCCAAAAATAAATTCTCCCTTCCTCAATATCATTTTTATCGAAAGATACAAATTCACTTTTGGGTATCGGTAATGCTAATTCAGATATTGCACCTGAAGAAATCTCCACAATGTGTTCAAAAAGTATTTCTTCAATATCTGGAATTTCTTTATGACTTATTTTCTTAAAAGATTTAACATAAGCTTTCAATTCTGCAAAGTTTGCAAAATGTTTTTTATCCGATTCGTCAAAACTATTTAAGATTTGAGCCATTGCATCTTTTACCTGCAAAGGATTCTGAAACCAAAGTTTATATAAAAATTCTTCTTTTAAGGAACTGCCTTTGATATGCACTTGACTTACACTCAATTTATCTAGGAAAGCATCATAACGGATTATTTTTCCATCTGGAAAAGACACTTGGCAAGATGATTTTATTTCCGTAAGGGTTGTTTCATAATCATCATCCACATACCCAACAATAAAGTTCGTAAAAACATCCTGTGCTCCCCAAAGGGTGTAATTGTCCGCCCTAAATTGGTCCAACAACTTCGTCAAACCAACATAAAGTTTTTCCTTATCCAGAAACTTATTGGCCTTCGTATCAAGTTGTTCATACACCAAAGGATTGGTGATAAAAGGAATATTTTTTTTCGAGTGAACTTTAAAAATATACTTCGTTTTTGTTACTCGAAACCAAGCATAGGTTTTGTCCTCCTCGTTCACCAAGTAGTAAGTATAATGGCTCAATAAACTTTCTAGAAATTCCTTTGAAGAACATAGCGCTTCCATATTATCACTTTTAAATATCTACTACAAAATTAGTCAAAAATGATGCTCAAATTCATTCGATTGAAATTTGTTGTAGGTCTATTGATAATTGCCCAAAAAACGGGGAATTTCACCCATGAACGCACCTGCCAATATGGCTAGTCAAGCCTACTTCTTCATGCCTAAATTACTACTTATTATGGAGATTATAGCACTTTTGGCACGAAAAACTGGGTGGCACAATCATTGAAGTCTTATTTATCGCATAAAGAATTGATCATTGTAGTCAATATGACAGACTTTGATCACTTAATCAACTAAACTCGGTAACACCGATTCCTATATGTTTGACAATATATTCAACTTCCATTTACAAGATGAATCCGAAATGCTTCCGCTTTTCAATTTAGATGAAGATGATGATTCCCTTAATAAAGAAGGTCTTCCGAGTGAGGTGCCTTTACTTGCGTTAAAAAATACGGTCCTCTTTCCAGGCATCATCTCTCCCATTAATATCGGTCGGAACAAATCGGTCAAAGCTGTCGAAAAAGCTTATGCTGGCAATAAATATATCGGGGTGCTTTCGCAAAAAAATGCCCTCGTTGAAAATCCAGAAACCAAGGATTTATACCAAGTAGGCACGTTAGCAATCATCGAAAGAATGTTGACGATGCCTGATGGAAGTCGTACTGCTATCATTCGGGGCAAAAAACGATTTACCCTTAAACGCATGACGCATGTAGAACCCTACCTTGCGGGAAAAATTGCCACCCAAGAGTACACCCCACATAGTAAGAATCAAGCATTCGAGGCGCTCATCTCCAGTATTCGAGATAAGGCAAAAGAAATAATAGAACTAAGTCCTAACATCCCCAATGATGCGATGTTCATGTTGCGAAATATTACCATTGACAGCTTTCTATTGAATTTCATTGCATCCAATCTAAGTGCTAATGTAGAAACAAAACAGGACATTCTTAATTTTAATAATCTTGCAAAAAAAGCTCAATTCATTTTTGAGCAAATGGACAATGAATTAAAAATATTAAAATTAAAATCAAAAATAGAAGGTAAGGTTCGTGGAGACATTGACAAACAACAAAAGGATTTCTTCCTCAACCAACAACTCAAAACCATTCAAGAGGAACTTGGACAGAATCCACAAAAAGAACAGTTCGACAAGATAGAAGCACGTGCAAAGGAAATGAAGTGGGATGAATCCACCAAGAATGCTTTCTTCAAAGAATTGGCCAAGATAAAAAGGACGCCTCCACAGATGGCAGAATTTTCCAATGGATTAAGTTACTTGGAATTAATGTTGGATCTACCTTGGGGTGTTTACACTGAAGATAATTTTGATTTAAAAAAGGTTAAAGACGTACTTGACACCGATCATTATGGATTGGAAAAAGTAAAAGATCGGATACTGGAGCACCTTGCCGTTTTAAAATTGAAAGGCGACATGAAAGCCCCTATTCTTTGCCTTTGGGGACCTCCTGGTGTGGGCAAGACTTCTTTGGGGATGTCGATTGCTCGGGCATTGAATAGAAAAAAAGCCCGAATTTCATTGGGCGGCTTGCATGATGAATCTGAAATAAGAGGGCATCGCCGTACCTATATTGGTGCCATGCCTGGACGTATCATTCAGTCCCTCAAAAAAGTAAAATCTTCCAATCCTGTTTTTATTCTTGATGAGATTGATAAAGTTGGGACAGAGTTTAGAGGGGATCCTTCTTCTGCCTTATTGGAGGTTTTGGATCCGGAACAGAACACTGCTTTTCATGATAATTATTTGGATTCCGAATATGATTTGTCTAAAGTAATGTTTATTGCGACAGCGAATAATATTGGTACGATTCAGCCTGCTTTGCGTGATCGAATGGAGATGATTCACATCAGCGGCTACTCTTTAGAAGAAAAACTGGAAATAGCCAAGCGGCATATTTTATCGAAAGAGATAACAGAACATGGATTGAAGAAATCACAAATCAAAGTTCCAGCTTCCGTTTTGCGCAAGCTAATCTCTAGCTACACGAAGGAGGCAGGTGTCCGTGCCTTGCGACAAAAAATCGCAGGACTCATGCGCTATGCTGCTAAAGAGATAGCAATGAATGGCGCAAAATCTGTTTCGATCAAGCCAGAAATGTTAAAAGAAATCTTAGGACCTGCACCCTTCTCTAAAGATTTGTACAATGAAGCTTTACCGGCTGGTGTTGCGGTTGGTTTGGCTTGGACAAGTGTTGGCGGTGAGATACTATTCATTGAAGCCTCCAAAAATCCTGGTGGCGGCAAGCTTACACTTACAGGAAATCTAGGAAATGTCATGAAAGAATCTGCGACTACTGCTTTATCTTTCATCAAAGCACATGCCAAGGAATTAAAAATAGATAGAAAAGTTTTTAAGGAAACGGACTTACACATACACGTACCGGCTGGTGCGATTCCCAAAGATGGTCCATCCGCTGGTATCACCATGTTATCGGCGATTACCTCTTCTCTTCTGGGCAAACCTATCAAAAAATATTTAGCGATGACTGGGGAGATTACCCTGAGAGGAAAAGTGCTTCCAGTCGGCGGCATCAAAGAAAAGATGCTTGCAGCCAAACGGGCGAATATGAAAGAGATTATCTTATGCAAAGCCAATCAAAAACATGTAGAAGAAATCGATCCAAATTATTTGAAAGGATTAAAATTTCATTACGTGGAGCGAATGGAGGAGGTATTAAAAATTGCTTTGAAAGTTTAACCCAGTGTCTTCCTCTTGATAAAAAATACATCGCTCCTATCCTTGGAGCGATGTATTTTTTTAAAAAGTTATTCCGGTAGCTACTGCAAAAGGCAATCTATTAGTCTTAAATCGTTGAAAGACAGGCGTGATTGAAACTTGAAAAAACATGCCTTTGCTTTTTGGCATAAATCTATATCCAAAATCTAATAACATCCCATAAATTTCATCCTTCTCCGAAACAACCGCACCGATGCCGACTTTGAAGTAATCATTTTCCCTCCATTTACTGAGGACTTCTATTTCATATAAACCAACGTACTTATCAGGTGCTAACATTACCAAACCCAATCGAATACCTAGATAATTTTTTCTTGATGCTTTTGCCAATAGCTCATAGCTAAGATTTCCAATGCCAATTCCGCCTATACCTTCCAAATACAATCCATTAAGAACTGCTTTCTTAAATGGTTCTTTAGGTTTCTTTATTGACATCATCAGGACATTGCCCATCGATTCAGTCATCAGCGTTTGTTGGTCATCATCATACTCATAAAAAGTAATGTTCTTATTGTCAAAGCTTTTGATGACGACCACCATCTTTTTTCCACCCACTATTTGTAGGGTATCTTGCCCAAACAAGGCCGAACTTAAAAACAATCCGACAATTAAAATTCGATATACCATAAACTTAATGTTAAAATTAAAATGTAAATATAATAATTTTATCTCACTTACTCAAAAAGCGAAGCCCAAAGAAACACCTAATGGTACCGTCTTAAAATCCTGACCCTTATATAGCACTGGTATAAGGGAAGCCTGAAAGAAAAATCCTTGATTCGGCGCCATATATCTATAAGAAATATCATATAAATAGTAGGTAACTGAATGACTATCAAAATCAATGATATTCACTAGTTTCACTTTCCCGCCCACAAGAGTCAAGGTGTCTTGCGACAAAAGAGCAGAATAACTAAAAAAAATGATCACTAAAACTGCGGTAAGATTCCTTCTTTGCTTTTTCATAATCCTGTGCATTGAATTTTTTAAACTAGATATTTCCATTCTCGATGGTTGATAGGTCAAAAGTACACCTCGTAAGCCACCTATCTCATTGACCTTTGCAAAGGTCAATCAATTGTCTAAAAAATATTGCTAAACACCTAATTATCAGCCTATTATAATATCTTTGATCAGAATTAGACCAGAATCTATACGCACAAAGGTCGCGGATTAGACCACCTAAAAAACATTTCGTTAATGAATCCTGCGCACGGAATATCAAAGAAAGAACTCCGTTTATAGCCTAGCACCATAAAAATGGTTACTTTTGACAACTGTCTACCTTATTGATTGAAAAAATATTGAATGAAGTATTTCTTGCTACTAGTGTTTATTTGTTCTACACTACTTGTTAAGGCACAACAAGTTTTACCCGATGCCATCCAGTTTTCGGGTCTAGTCGTCACTGGAGACGAAGCACATATTTTACCTGTTGCTTATGCGACTATTGCTGTAAAAGGCACCCCTCGAGGAACTTATGCCAATTATGCGGGTTTCTTTTCGCTGGTTGTTCGACCGAATGAAACACTTATTTTCACTGCAATTGGCTTTGAGAATGTAGAATATCTTGTTCCAGATACAATCCGAGGGAACAAATTTAATTTTGTCCAAAACATGAAAGAGGATACTATTTTGCTTCCAGAAGCAGTCGTCTATCCATGGCCTAGTAACAAGTATTTAAAGCAAGAATTTCTGGCAATGGATGTTACGAATGATCTACAAGTCCGTATTCAAGAAAATCTGATGACCGAAACATTGGAGAATCTTAGAGTCGCTTTAGTAAGAGATGCGCATGAAAATGCAAGTTTTGCACTTCGCCAGGAGACCGATAAATTTTACTACCACGGTCAGCTTCCGCCCAATTATATGTCTATTTTTAATGCTACGGCTTGGGTCAAATTTTTCCAAGCTATTAAAAATGGAGATTTTAAACGTAAGTAGGCAACTCCTAAAAATAAAGAGCTAGTGCTTTTATTGCGGCAAAGCTTTTTCCACCAACAACCGATACTGCAAAACCAATAGAACCAACACAGGCCCCAACGCCTGAAGTGTATAAGGTGTAACTATTTTTTCCCGCAAGGAAAGTGGAAATAGATCGGTAGGTGCCAAAATACTCAATAGAAACGTAATGCCCAGCAATGCTTTTTCCAACCAAGAGCGCTTAGATAATAAATACCAAATCGCAATACCGGGCATCGCAATCACATAAGTAGAAGAATCTGCCAAGTGATTAAAGACAACCACCCAAATTAAAATATAACTCAAAAAATGGAATTTCAACTTTGGATAAGTTTTCCGAAAGGAGACCACTATCATCGTTAATATTAAAATTAAAAATGCAAAAATCTGTACATAGCCAACCGAAATAGACAAGCCTGTAATATTACGAATTAAGCCCATCGCAGAGACGCCGACTATAGCGCTGCGTCCACTTGCATAAGACGTACCCCAATCTTGATAGATTTGATATAATTCAGTTGGCGAATATCGTATCAATGGTAAAAGCAAAAAGAAACTAAACCAGATAAAAACATAGACAAAAACACGTCTTTTAAATCTTCGCATCAACATAAAACAGGCCCCTATAGCTGCATATCCTTTAACAAAAAAACCAATATTCGGAAAGAAAGTCGCTCGAAAATAATCTTGTCTTTCCACATACACAAAAGTTGCAAAAATACCTGCGGCAACCATCGGCGCTGTATCAAAGTGTTGGATAGCTGTCACCAAAGAAATCAACGAAAAGAAATATACAAAAACCATCTTATCTCGCTGAATCGGCAACAACCGCAAACCATAATAAAAGGAAATCATCAAGGCACCTCCCCAAGCCAAAATACCCATAGGAATCGGCAAATAAGCAAAAGGAATAAATAATAATGAGAAGGTTGGATTGTAAAAAAAATGGCCTATATATTCGGAGGGGTAAGCCTCATATAAAGGTAGTTTTTTAAAAAAATGAAAAACAGAATTTCTGTAGATCGAAAAAGTATTAAAATCATTTAAAAAATACTGTTGCGCTGCTGCGATCAACACGATAGCCATATTAATTACGGCAATGTACGTAGGATTTTTTAGTGCTTCTTTCAATCGAGACATACCGAACTTATTCGTTTGGATTGCCTAAAAGTAGGCATTAATTGAAGAGAAAAAAAACTAAAGAGCAGATTTCTTCACACGTTCCCAATCTTTGGTGTCAGCGTTATACTGTCTTATTACCTTTGCTGGATTACCCGCCACAATAGAATAAGGGGGAACATCCTTCGTCACCACGCTTCCTGCTGCCACTACTGAGTGCTTTCCGATTCTAACACCCGGAACAATGACAGAATTAGCCCCTAACCAAACTTCATCTTCCAAAACGATTTCTTTAACGATGTCTTCCTGTTGAGAAATTGGAATACTGGCATCTGCATAGCCATGATTTTGCCCTGAAATAACTACATTTTGAGCGATCAAAATATCGTTTCCAAGTGTCGCTGGGCCAATAATAACACTAGAAATTCCGACAAGTGTACGCTCGCCTATAATGACTGCCCCAATGGCATTATTAATCACCGTAAAATCTTCAATAAATGAATTGGCACCCAATTCAAAAGGGCTAAAAGGGAATAAATCTTTTCTTGCCTTGCGGCTAAAAACAGAACCCTTCCCTCTCTTATGCACAAAAGGATTTAGGAAAACACGTACCCACCATCTAGGTCGGTAGCGATTCCGAGGAATCAACATAAAATGAGCAATCTTTTTTAACCGCTCATTTGATTTTATTTTTTCCTTTAAGCTCATGGCTTTAGGTTTTTGTCCACGATGTTCCAAAAACTCTTCACTCGTTCTGTCCATGTATTACTTTTAGCTTTAATTAATCTACTTTCTATGCGTTCTTTGCTATTTTCTGCTATTGCTTTATCTATTAAAGAGATAAAATGTTTGTCGTCTTTCGCCAAATAAATCCAGTCATCGAAGGTTTTAATATCTTCTGAAAAAGTAGTCGAAACGATCGCTTTTCCTGCGGCTAGATATTCATTAATTTTTAGTGGATAAATACTTTCCGTTTGTTTGTTTAAAGCAAATGGAATAATGGCCACATCAAAATGCTGTAAATAGGCCGGTAGATCATTGATATTTTTTGAACCTGTCCAAATCACATTCGGCAATTTTTCAATTTCTAATTCATAAAATCTATCACAATTAACGGGCCCTACTAGCACCAAAGTTTTATCTTGATGAGCTTCTGCTAGCTTCTTCACTAAGTCAAAATCAAAACGAACATTATCCATATTTCCCGTAAAGCCAATCATCTTTGTCTTTACATTTTCGATTTCTTTTGGTCTGGGTATTTTTTCCGAAAGGGCTCTCTCAAAGATGGTCAAATCAACTGCATTAGGCAATAGATAGATATTATCATTGAGATAAGTTTTGATTTTTACCAAATTAGACGAAGTCGCCACGGTCACATCTGATTCCGCAATAGCAATATCCTCCAACGGCAAACCATGTCTAACCGTATAAGGCTCTACGCCAAAATCATCAATACATTGATATACATTCAGCAAAGGTGAAAATTTATCTTTTGGTAAAACCCCTACAAAATAAGGATCATAACAATTAAGGTATACGTACTGCTTTATATTGTGTTCCTGGATGACTTCTTGTATCGTCTTCAAGATTCTTCTTCTATTGATTTTATAGAAAAAGTTGTAAATTCGGCCGTGTGGCAACCAATTAATAGGTAGGGTCAAAGGTGGATGTACCGCAATCATATTAGGATGATCCAAGGTCGGCACTTTTTCGTATTGTTTCTTCCCTTTCAATAAAGCTGGCTTTCTTTTTTGGGCTAGTTTCGTCTTGCGCAAATTCCAAAAGTCCTTTAAACTATAGGGGTGATTGATATAAAACACCCTATTATTCTTGACAAATTCTTTCGAAAATGACAAGGATACAGAAGAATACTCATTATCCCAAGGGAATAATGTCATATAAATAATATCAATATGGTCATGGTTTTTCATAAAAATGTAGTTTTGAACTACAAAGATACCTTCACTAAAGGAATCAAAGGTACTACAAGCAATATTTGTGCTAATTTTTTTCTTTTTGCGATAGAACCACTAATTCCCGATCTTTCTTTTAGTGATAGCGTTAGATCTATTCTTCAGTAGTATCAATGTCCGTTTCATATTGGACCCAAAAACTTTACGAATTTTCCCGAGAACGCAAAATTTGTGCGCGCTACAACCAACAGCAGTCGGAGCATCAAAACAGTACCTCTAGATTACGTAATCCAGATTAAGAGCGCGCTACAATTTACTCCTGCTTCACAATCAAAACCCCAGATTTACGCCAAGAGTCCGTACTAATCATGTACGAATAAGCACCCGGTTTCAATCCATCTAAAGACACTTGAATATCCCCTTGAAAGGTAAACTCTTTGGTTTCATCGCCATCCATTGCAAAGAATTTAATGGTAATCATTTCGGTCAATTCCGTTTTAACATTTAATAAAGTACCGACCGATAATGGATTAGGATAAATCACTACTTTTTCCGCAAGGGCATCAATGACAATATTTTTAATATCAGAAAAAGTAAAGCTCCCATCAATATCCACTATTTTTAGGCGATAGTAAGAACTTCCTTTAAAGGGTTCATTGTCAATATCTTGGTAAGATTTGGGTTGATTTGTATTTCCAAATGCTTCCACTACTTTTATCTTATCGAAAGAGATTCCATCCCGACTTCTTTGAATTTCAAAATATGCTAGATTTTTCTCTGTCGTACTTTTCCATCTTAAGTCAACTTGCCCCTCATCATTTAACTTAATATTAAAACTCAACAACTCAAGAGGCAAGGGGGATTGCGCATAACTAATAATAAACTGGCTAAAGGAAGTCTGACCATTGCCTGAATTAAAAGTAATATTACCATTACCACCTTGCGTCACTACGTCCGCCATATCTTGCATAACCCAAGTACTACCATCCGCTGTACTAGAACGTTTATACAAATGTGCATCATT
>JAUTBV010100964.1:0-15933 GCA_032361325.1 Lepetodrilus fucensis | reverse complement strand
AAAAGCGATACTCATAATGGCAAGATTATCACGAGTTAGTCCAATAGGTGTTCCACACCATATAATCCAGCGAGGAAATAATCGTCAAGTCTGTTTTGCGAGTGACGAGGATATGAAAGCTTATCTAAATTGGCTTAAAGAGTTCTCAAAAAAGTATTTAGTAGATGTGCATGCTTGGGTACTAATGACAAATCACATACATATATTATGTACTCCCTATGAAGAAGGTGCTGTTAGTAAAATGATGCAGTCAATTGGGCGTATGTATGTTAGATATTATAATTATACATATCAACGCACTGGCACTCTTTGGGAGGGGCGGTTTAAATCAAGCTTGATTCAAAGTGAGAAATATTTATTAGAGCTACATCGTTATATTGAACTGAATCCCGTTAGAGCCGATATGGTTGATGATCCTAGCGATTACAGTTGGTCGAGCTATGCTAGTAATGCGCTTGGCATAGAAACAGAGTTGCAAACACCACATGAACTTTATCTTGCATTAGGAAAGACACAAAATGAAAGGTTAGAGAGTTATAGGCAGTTGTTTAAAGCTCAAGTTGGCGTGGAGTTATTGAAAGAAATTAGGGATAGTGTTAATAAAGGTTTGGCTTTAGGAAATAAACGATTTGTGACACAGATTGAAGAGCTAACAAAAAAACGGGTTACTCCTAGAAAAGCAGGGCGACCAAAGAAGAAAGAGGCAGATGGTAGGAATTAATGTTACTCTGACCCCAGTAATTTCCAATAGGGGTTTAACTTTTATAAAGTAATGAATACAATTATTCTATTCTGATTATTTGGGCGAAATTAATGAAAAAACAAATTTATATAGTTATTAGCATATTCTTGCTATTTTTTATAAATACAGCAAGTGCTTATAAACTTTCTGACTTAGCTGATGTGAAAAAAGTGGAAAGTCTTTGTAAACAAAAAAAATCGGCATTGGCTTGTGCTAAATCTGTATCACTATTTAAACTCAGTGATGTATATTTAAGTGGAGGAAGGGGAGTTCGAAATTCATTATTTAAAAAACGGTTTGGTACCCGCCCCGTTGTTATTATTGCTCACGAGTATGAACAAAAATATTATGCTATTGGTTGTCAACTTGGGGATAACTTTCAATGTTATCATCACGCTCTTTCACTAGCAGAAACAAAATACACAAAGGGTTTTAGTAATATAGAAGAAGGTTATGCCGATATTCCTAGGTATAATTCATCCTTTCGAAAACAAGAAATAGAAATAAATTTAAAGATAAAATATGGCTTACAAAGTACTGGTTCAAGGAGTCGTCCTTGGGATGAAGCGAATGGTAAGCTAGGTAAATGGGAAAGAATGATTCATAAGTTGGAGGTTTCAAGTATAAACCCAGATATGAAAAAGAAGATAAAGAAAAATGTAAAAGATATTTATAAAACGAACCAGTTTACACGTTATAAAATAGAGAGCATGGTTGCTAGTTGGAACTGGGAGAGTGCTGCGTATTATGAAATGGAAAAGTATTTTCTTAAAAACCTAACACTTCACGAAATTTTTCATTCACTACCTTTAAAAAAACAATTTAACCTTGTGCAAAGTGTTGCTGAAAGTAAAAATAATCAGCATTACACGGGGAAGGTACTTAAAAATCGTGGAGCTCAACATCGTCATAAAATTATTCTACAAATTTCCGAAAATCTTAAACATTCTAAAAGGGGCAAGTCAAATTAGTACTAATGATATAAATAAAAAACGTAAGGACGATGAATAAGAGGGGTCAATGCCAGTAAGTTAAGCTCGGAGCTGGGGCATCTGCCCCAAAACTAATGACATGAACTATTGTATAAATTACAATCAACATTAATAATAAAAAAACGGATTGTCACCACAAGAAAAATACAGGTGAAATTCAGATAAAAAACATATAAGGGTTAAATAATGGAAAATGATATCATAAGGGGTGAGTTGGTACGATGGAATGAAGATAGAGGTTTTGGATTTATAAGTTCTAATAATCTAAGTAAAGATATTTTTATCCATATATCTTCTTTAAAAATAATGAGTCGACGACCCATTGTCGGAGACATAATCTATTTTAAAGAAAAAATTGAAATTAATGGAAAAAGAAAAGCCATTAATGCATCAATAGAGGGTGCAGACGTTATAAAAAGTAAGGTGTATAAAAATAATAATAACAAAAATGAAAGCAGTTATGAAAATATTACAAACATAGTATATTTAGTGCTATTTATCGTTGCTGGATACTTCGCATATGGTAAGTTTACAAGCATTGCAAACCAACCTATTAAAAAATCCGCTTTAACAGTGGTTGCTCCAACTCTAAAAATAAAAGAAAGTTACAGTTGCCAAGGAAAAACCTATTGCTCTGAAATGACTTCCTGTGCTGAGGCTAAGTACTATCAGAATAACTGTTCAGATACAAAAATGGATGGAGATGGTGATGGTGTGCCATGTGAAAGTCAGTGGTGTAGTACTTGGTAGAATTAAATATATTTATGTTCGGTAAGTAGGTCGTAGATTGAAGTTTAGTGCCTTCAATCCAGCAAGTCCCTCAATAGGGCGTTAGATGTTGCGATGCAAAAGAACGTTCGCTACTGACAGTAGGCATACTTTATAATCTCACTTTTAAGTATGAAAAAACACTATTATGAATAGAGCAACACACGATTCAAAAAGACTGTTGGCACTCAATAAACCTAAGGGTTATGTGGTCACACGATCTGATGAACTGGGACGAAAAACAGTCTATGATCTTTTCCCTGATTGGGTCTTTCATGACGGGTGGATGCCCATAGGACGCCTTGATTTAGAATCTAAGGGTCTTCTATTATTCACAACCAACGGTAAAATAGGTGACGCGCTGACTAAACCAGGAAATTGCATTAAGGTATATGAAATCTGGGTCAGGGGGCACGTTACAGATGAACATATTGCAATGGCTAAGAAAGGAGTGGAAAGCACTGTCGGTCTACTGAAAGCAATTAGCATCGAAAAAAAAGGTGTTGGAGGCGCGAAAACAAAACTTAGAGTAGAAGTTGACGAGGGGAAGAATCGGCATATTCGCCGACTTTTTGGGGCGCTGAAAGATCCTAAATTTGGGACACCCTTAAAAGTCTTAAAATTGAAAAGAATCAGCATTGGCGGTTTTAAACTTGACCTTGAATCTGGTAAGTGGCGTTACCTTTCATTGGAAGAAGAGAGAATCCTAATTAATAATATTGATTAATACGAAGCCGGAAGGGGGCTTTTACCAAAATTGTTTGCTAACTAAAAGCTTTAGCACTTCAAGCTGATCACAAGTATTATTAGGTGCTTTTGCACAGTCTATTGCCATTTAAATGCACTATCATTGAATCATGCAATACACTGGATAATTAATTAGCCAGTATTAAAGTCTTGAATGGTAAGGTATATTGATGAAAAAATATTGAAAACATAGATTCTATAAACTGACACACTCACTCGAAATATATAACTATGAAATTATTATTATTTACATACATTGCCCTCTTAACAAATTCAGCATTTTCCAGCTGTAATCCGGAAGGTAATATGTTAGAAATAATTCAGTGTCAGGTAGAAATATTTAATAAGGCTGACCACAAGTTAAATACCACTTACCAAGCTTTAATCAAGAAAAGGCAAGAGGATAAAACCTTTGTTGCCGACCTTCGTAGAGCACAAAGAGCATGGATAAAGTTTCGAGATGCTGAATTAGAGCTCATGTATTCTTGTTCAGAGGCGAATAAACAGTTCTGCTGGGGGTCTATATATAGACTTGATTACCTGAATGATAAGGAAGAGTTTACAAAAGAACGTACTCAGTTTTTAAAAAACTATCTTGGTGAAGAAGGGAAGGACGATTCTAAGGCTGCTTCCAATGAGCTAGATAAATCAACATCAAACATAACTGATGCTTGGTTAGTTAACGGTAAAGTAGTTGATACTGATGAGTTTTTCTCAGCGATAATGGATCTTTGGGGCGATCCCAGAGTTATCTGTTTCAAACATGATGTCAGCTCCGCTATTGTCTCAGCAAGGAAAATTCTTAAAGATAAAGCTCTTTTTATTTCCGCTAATAAAAACAAAGAAAAAGTAATAATAAAAACCCAGTCACCACTTGGTGATGGAGAGACTTATTCATCATCTTTTGCTAGTTGCGATTCAGGCATTATGAAAACCAACTAATCATCGTATTTATTCTTTTGTAAAAATATTTCCATCCCCCTAAATTTGATCAAATCGTTTTTATTATTGTCTTGCACAAAAGCTTGAACTCATCAATTTTATGTGAGATTTATTGTTGGTTTTAGTTAGTCCATGAGATTTGCTTAATTTCATTGTGTTTTTTATTCTTGGGCATCACACGGATGGTATTTATGGCACGATGCTGAAACTACACTCACAACTTCCTGACTGTTTAAATGAAAATATTATTACTCTTGCTAGTCTTATTTAACTCCGTTTCATTAGCAGTCGCCGCGTCGCCTGAAGAAGGCTTGCTTGCCGCAATTAAAGATGGGACACCCACTGATGTTGAATTCATATTGCAGGCTAAGCCTGAGTTAGACAGTGATAAAACATGGTTCCTCTCTGTAGCCTGGTACTCAAAACCATCTGATGTGCTACAAAATATGAAGCTGTTACATAAATATGGTTATGCAGCAGAAAATGAATACCAGCGCTCTATGGAGAGTGCTATTAGGAAGAATCATATTGATGTAGTGAAGTACCTAGATTCACTAGATCGTAAGCTACTAAATGCAAAAAATATCAATAGTTATTACCAATTCGCTTTTGATGCCTTAAAAGTAAAAACTTCTGAACAGACGATCATGGCATTTCTTGTTAAAAGAGGTTTAGATGTTAACCATCCACTGGGTCACATGGGCGTTCGAGCTGGATATAGATACGACTTTTTTTACAGTGCATCACAGTTTTATAATGATTTTTACACGAAGAGGTCAGGGAGAGAGGCCATTGAGAATGCATTAATCACCCTTGTCAGTTATGGCGTAGATGTGAATCTAACAGACTACCGAGGTAATACGGTATTACACAGAGCCGCAGGTGAAGGTAGCCAAAAAGAATTAGACTTTTTAATACAACTGGGAGTAAACCCATCCATAAGGAACGAACAGGGAAAGACAGCGCAAATGATACTGGATGCGCGATCTTTTCATGAAGCTATTAAAACAGGAACGCCTTCTGATGTTGAACGAATATTAAAGAGGATTTCTGAGTTTGATAGTGATACTAAATTACTAACTTTTGTGATCTTGCGTTCAGAACCATCTTCTGTACTACCAAACATGAAGCTGTTACTGAAATATGGTTATCAGTCAGAAGGTGAATATCGTAGCGCGATGCACGCTGCTATAGAGAAAAATTATCTTGAAGTCATGAAATATCTGGTAATACTAGATGGAGAATTATTGGGCACGAAGAGAATCAACCGTTATTACCAATCTGCCTTTAAAGCTTTGCTGAAACATCCCGCAGGTGAAACTGCAATGGATTACCTTATTAAGAATGGCTTAAATCTTAATAACCCAAGAGATGATGGCTATGACTTTTTTGTTTGTGCTGAGCACTATTATGCTGGTATTCATTCATACGGCGTTGAAGAAATAAACGTTCAGGATGCGCTCAGATCACTTGTCAGATATGGCGTCAATGTCAATTTAACCGACAAGTCAGGTGAAACTGTTTTACATGAATCTGCATATTTTGCTACCCAAACTGAGCTGGATTTTTTTATTCAACTGGGGGTTGATCCTGCAATAAAAAACAATCAGGGAGAAACGGCTCAAGAGATACTTGATCATCGTAGATCAGTTTCAGATGTTCAGGGAGTGGTTCCCTATGTTGTACTCTTCATAACGATTATATTGCTAATACTATCGTATATTTTTCGAGATAAATCAGGCACTACTCGACAGCTCGGTCACTATTTAGTGGTAAGAATATTATTTGCTATACCCATTTCTTTGGTAGTGGGTATTTTGATTGCCGTACTATTGTCTAGAGATGTCAGTACTTTTGAAGGAGGTCAGGGGTACTCCGTACTCTATTATTCTTTTATTTGTGTTCCCATTTCATTTTTTATCCTTCTAACCATTAAAAACACTGGAGCGATCCTTACATTAGTGGGATTTAGTGTGGTTACGATAATAACTGGGTTTCTCTATTTGTAGGATACAAAGTCACGGATTCAGGGCATCAGACTTCGTCCTCAGCGCTCCGTTTGCCCCTTATAGGGATATTATGATTGATGTTGATTCCTAACAAAGACAGCACAGCTCCAGTCGCGCCAAAACTCGTATATGTTTAGCCCAGCAAGGTTGCGTGCTAATTGCTTCGATATGCTCAATTCACATCAAGACTCACCGCGAATATTCCTCTCCAAAAAAACTTTTTACTTTAATGCATAACTCCAGAAGCCAAGAGCAGACTCGCTGGCGAGACTATGGATCATTGTATTTACATATTAAAGAACAAATACTTGTGTGTATTAATAATATATTCAGAGCTATATGGTTAAGCTTGTTGTTGCGTAGAAGTTTTTCTAGGAATATAAAATGAATACATGGGGGAATGCCACAATCTTGTTGGCTAGGGAGCGTGGTTTTAAAGGTAAGCAAGCTAAGAAGGGCAGGGGTTTCTTTTCTTTCTTTATTAATCTGTTTCTATTATTGGCACTGCTTCTTTTTAGCCTAACGTGTAGTGCTGAAACGATAACTGAGCAAACAATAAGCCAAGAAGAAGTCGTACAACTGGTTGCGAGAAAAGCACAGGATAAACTTTCACTTTATATTAGCCAATCAACCAGCGAAACGCTTAACAAGCCTTTCAAGTTAAACTATTCTCGTGGTGAAATATCACTTTTAAGCCTACTTATAGAGGCAAAGTCTACTGAGCTTGTCAGTGCGGCACTAAAAAGAGGTGCTAATCCAGATGGCTTGGATGAGTCTTTTAAAATCCCTTTGTTAATGGCGATAGAAACTAAGCAATGGGATGTGGCTGAGTTGCTTCTTAAAAGTGGTGCAAATCCATCTCGATTTATTAGTGATGAAAGAGGGTTTAGGACTCCTGTTCCTCTTTTTTATCATATGCTTGCACAAAAGGATGAGGAGCTGCGTCTTTTTCTGGATATGGCTGTTAAGTATAAACCCTCATTAAAATATACGAGTGAAATGAAAGATAGTAAACTAGGTTATCTTTCTTATGCTCTTATGAAACCAAGCCCTAAAGTAGTCAGTTATTTACTTGAACAAGGGGAAGATCCCAATCAAAAAACAAACCATACTTATGGCACAAACTTTGGAATTTTTCTTGAGTCGGTTGCATGTTGTAGGGTTTCAAACAATAAAGAAGCCTTAACTCGTCGGCAGGAAACATTAGAAATACTATTAAAAGCTGGGGTTAATCCTTTATTAAAGGGGGGCATGTCTCATTGTTATGATCCTTTGTATATCGTTAGGTCAAGGCTAGATTTGCTTAAGATGTTATTGGACAAAGGTTTAGATCCTAATGATAGTAATTGTTATCAGCGAAGCCATATGAAGATTGCAGCAGAAATTGGTGATGTCACACTTTTTTCTGCATTAGTAGAAGCTGGAGGTAAGCTAAATAATGAACTCATATCTTCTATGATTAGCAATAAAGATAGTGGGTCTTTAATTAAGTGGTTGGCTAACAATAAAAAAGACATCTTTGAAAAATGCAGCGTGACAGATTGTCAATCATATCTTCGAGCATTTTTAATGAGGAAGAAACACTATGTAGACAGTGATAACTACGTAGATTTGACCGATATTTTGATTAATAACTTGTCTGGTCATCCAAAAGAACTAAACCGTGCGCTTGTTACCGCTGTAACGGAAACAAATAACCTTGAAGTAGCTGATAAGTTGCTTAAAGCGGGTGCAAGTTTAGAAAATAATGATCAACAGTTCTGGCAGCGTGGTTTAAATCCAAAGGCCATGTCATGGTTGATTAAACATCACGTTAATCCTTTTTCAGATAAAAAGCCGCTACAGGAAAGGATGTATTTAGAAAGCATTCCCGCAGAGCAGTTTGCTGGTTTGCTTACTATGTCGAAAGATAGTGGGTTTAAAAAACAAATATTGGAACAGTGGTTAATAGCAACATTAAAATTATTAGAGCAAGGATCAAGTGTAGATTTTATTGAATTTGATAGGCGTTTAGCTTTAGCTGAAGAGTATTCTGTCAGTATTAATGATTTTAAAACATCTGAAGGTAAGCCTTTTTTATCTAAGCTAATAGATTCCTTAATTGAAAGACAAGACAATCTGGATGGCGATATTAAGCTTGTCTGGCTTGTAGCTCGTGGTGCTGTATTTAGCGAAGCAAATAAATCTCGCTATATTGATAATACTTACTTACGTGGATTAATTGATAGAAGCGATGCTAAACCATTAAAGATAGCGCCACAGACACCCCATGAAAATACCGCATTTATAGCTTTAATTGAAGATGATCTGGATAGCACTAAAGAAGTGATCAATTTATTACTGTCTATTGGATTATTACCCGAAAATAAAGAGGTTGGTTTAAAAACGCTTAAAGCACTAAAAGACGAAAAAATGAATGGTGACATATTTGCTTGTCACTATGCATCTCATAAAGCAGTTTGGGGCTGGTTAGTTAAGAATCTGAATGAAGATGATGAACATCTTTTAGAATTATATAACACCTGTGGATCTGTTGATCTGCCCATTGATGACAGTATGAAAGCAGTGAGCAAGGATAAGCGCCAAGAATGGTTTAGAAGAAATTTTTATAGCACTAATTTTGATTTGTTAGCGATAAATGCGGCTGATAATAAATCCTCAGATATTAAGGTTACGAATAACGATAAAAACACTCATGAGAATCAAGAGAAACTAGCAAAATTAGAAGCTATATTATTTGCTCAGTTGCAGAAACTCAGTTTTAAGAATAAAGATAATACTAAAGAAACGTTGCTTAAACTTAAGCAAATTGACTGGAAAGCACCTCAAGATATATTGGAAAAGTTGGTCAGAAACATAGGTGAGTATGATCGTATTGGAGATTATGCAGACCTTATTTTACTTTTGGTCGAGATGGGGGCTGATCCAACACTGCCTATGTCTAATTCTACCTATAGTTTTATGGAGCATCTTCCACTTACTCTCAGGGGTGATAAGTTAAATCCGGATGAAGATGATTTATACAATGCTTTATATCAAAACCTGCCGTTTAGTAAGAAGATAGGTTTATGGGATGCCTTTATTGTTCGCTTCGTTGCCACTAGTAGTAACTCTTCTTACAATCTCAGAAAAAAGAAGTTTATAGCACCTCTTGCCTTGGGGGCATTTTTTGGTTTCACAGAGTTACTTTTCATTATTTCCTTAATTGTTTATTTAGTTAAAACAAGAAAGAAACCTATAAATAAAACTATTTTCCCTAAGTGGCCATTGCAAACAGTTTTTTGGGCTGGTTTTGTGATGTCTGTTATAGCTGCGATTAATCTATTTACTATGGTTAGCTTCACCACTTTAACAGAGCCTAATGATTTTATGTATGGAGAACCGCTGTTGACGTGGAGTGCATGGTTTAAAGTAATTATCTTTGTCATTATTTTACAAATTATTGCGCTAATCATTCTGTTTAAACAGGTCTTTATAAATAAAAGTCATCCTTCAATCTCATTTTTTACTGGCTTAATGGTTCTTTCAATAACCTTACTACTCCCCGTTATTGTGGGGATGGTCTCGGCTAATAATTATTATTTCACCTTCTTACTTAAACCTTTTTAAAGCGTATATTTATGCAGACATTAACAAGTAAATACCTACAAGAATATTCAGTTAAAAATGGTGAATATTATGCACAGTTTATAGGTCGATTTAAGGCATCAAAAAACTTTATCTCATGGAACTGGGCAGCATTCTTCTTTCTACCACTATGGCTTGCTTATCGTAAATTATGGAAGCCATTAGCGGTTATTTTTGTGTTTCAATTATTTATTGCTTATTACACTACGCACTATCTTGGGTTTTCTGTTTTAGAGCAGCTTATTACTTATGGGCTAGAAGAATATTCTTTTATAGATGCGGTCATCATGTTACTGGTATTTATTCCGATGACATTTATTGCACTTTGGATTATGTTGCTGGGTAACTCTCTTTACTTAAAAAAAGCTGAAAAAGCAGCAAATAATCTAGATCAATCGGCATTAGAAAGTCAAAAAGGAACAAGCTGGCTAGCTGTTATAGGCTTATTTGTTGTTACTATGTTGGTTTATATGCTATTTACGTGGATGGCAACAATCGCACTTCAAGCACAAGATTCAAATGATTCAAGTGCGAGTTCAGTATCTTCTACATCAGCTCAAATAACGGATTCTTCTAACTTGGATGAGTTAAAAGAGAAGCTAAAAGATTACTCTCCTTATAGCGATGAGACAGCAGAAGAATTACAAAAATTACTTTCCAGCACTAATGATATTAGTGCTTTAAGTGATACAAATGAGTTGAAAGATATCATTGAATATTCTATTAACAATGAGAAATATGCAACGCTATCTATGCTTGCAGACAAGAAATTTAATATCAAAGACTATACAAAAAAACATGAGTATAAGCTTGTAGACTATGCGTTTGATAGAAAGAGGTGGTCTTTATTGAAGCTCTTATTAGAAAAAGGTGGGTATGATAAGCAAGATATTGATTTGATGAAGAATCTAAGCTCTTATGGAGAAGGTCGACCACTACAATATGTTATTAAAGAAGGGGATATTGAATCTGTTCGCTGGATGCTAAAACAAGACATCCCTGTGCAAGGTAAATTCTATAAAGAAAACTCACCGTTAATGTTAGCCGTTAAAGCTAAAAATATTGAAATAATAAAACTATTATTAGCAAAAGGAGCAGACCCTGATTACACGCTATTCAATGGAGATAGTGCTAAATCACTAGCTGAAACAGCTAAGGATAGTGAAATTATTGGATTGTTTTCAAATCAGTAGCTTCTTGGGATATGCAAGGTAGCAGGATATTTGTGCTTTTTGGAGGTTAAAATTTACCCTGTTTTTGCTATCAGACTTAATTCGAGATTCCTTGGGTAAAACAGGATCGCGTGGGTATGCTATACAAATATCGGGCAGTTTGCGTGAGGGGTTAATGACTCACGCACGTGCTCTTTTTATCAAGATGTCTTTTTCAATGCAAAATGCTCACTTTGCAACGGTGTATCATCCTTTTCTGGCTCTAATTCAATAAGCCCAATAGATTTAATTGTTTTCTTATACGTGTTCATAAACTCAGGCATCAGCACTTGTTGAATGTAATCTAGTGCCCACTTCTGATCACGTGCGCCTAGGGCATTAGCGGTGTGGTTGCCAAAAACACGTCCCATGTTGAAGCCTGCTGTATTTGTCTCGTCATTCCATGAGCATTCGGCGTAATCTTGCATTCTTAAATTGAGCTTTTCTATAAAGGGTGTGCGGTAGTCGGCAGGGCCGCCAAAGTCGCGGGCGTTGTCTTGCACGTGGTCTGCCAGTTTTTTGGCGTACATGCTGACCACAACGGCGCGGTCGTCTTCCTCAACCGTGTCATAAATCATGCGATCCAGCGTGTGAACCATAAATGCCATAACCTCTTCTATGATTTCAATGCGCTGCATTTGTGTGTCTACTTGAAAATCTTCGTTTTCAATTTCCAGTAACACTTGCATACCAATTTTCCAGGCGTTGAAAGCGAGTACACTTACGGTTTCTTCTACAGAAACATCGCGCTCCTGTTTGCTCCATTTGGTTTTAATACGAATTCGCACATTGCTCTCCAGAGTCTATTTGTGTGGATTATAGTATGCATTAATGCGGAATAGCGAATAGTGTTATGAATATTGATACTATATAGACTTGATCATTAATCATCATTTTTCTTACAAGAACTCAGCTTATGGATATAGCACTACAGCAACTTACAGAAACGGTTCAGCATAATTGTCATATAGCCGATGCGCGCCATGCGGGTGATTACACGATGTGTGTGTATTTGCTGAAGATGCGTGAAATGTATCGCTGGGAGCAGGGCGAGAGCTTCAAAACAACCTTGACGACGGATGATGTGGGCGATTGGCTTACCAGCCGCGAAGGTCATTGGGATGAAATTGAGGAGCAGGATTACAAGCCCTTGCAAGTTGGAGGTAAAAGCTATGAAGCTTTTGATAATGAAGCGATTAATGTGCTGCTGAAAGAAAAGGGGCTGGTTTATAATGCAGGGTTGGGGATTCGTTGTCGGGCGCATTTTTTCCTTGGCGAATTGCAGAAGCATATTGAGCATGATGATTACCAGGTGTTGATTTCAGGTAGGGAATACGCGCGTGATATGGGTGCGCCGCCAGCAATGGCTCAGCAAAATACCATCTTCATTCGCATGGAGTCGTTGCGCCGTATGCTGTGGGAAAAGGTTGAGGAATGGCGAATGACGGGGCTGGATAATCCTATTGGTCGAGCCGCTGCTTTTTATGATTTCGAGAATGATGTTGAAGCGTCACTGGATAAGATGGCAGAGGCGGAAGCTGAGATAATTATTGCTCATGAAATTGGTGAGGTGGAAGCAGGGAAGTTGATCGGTGATGCACAGTGGTCTGATATGTTGAATGAGTTGCCTGGGCGTAGCCATGCTGAGCTGATGTTGCGGGCGGTGCGTGATCATCTTGCGGATACGCTTCAGACTTTACCGCTGCTGCTGGAACAGAATAACGCTGCTAGTTTGCATTTTTATTTCGGTAATATGACCGCGATGCGCAAGAAACTTTCCCCTGCGCTGTATGATGCTTATGAGCACTGGCATAAAACAGCTAGCCTAAGTCAATTACAAGATTTGCTTGATACACATAAAATACATTGGGAAAAGCTTGCGAAAGACAGTTTGGCACTTTATGAAAACAATAAAGAACAGGCTGCTGAGAAAATTGAAACGATGATTGAAGAAAGGATACTGACATGACAATACCTAACCAGCCCAAACAACCTTCGGCAATCAGGGAGGTGAAGCCTGGTAGTTTTATTTTTGAAAAGAAAAATGCGCTGCCTGATTTTCTTTGTAAAAATATGATTGAGCGTTTTGAAAGCCATCGGGAAGACCAGTACAAGGGGCGGGTAGGCTCAAATCTAAACGATAATACCAGCCTTAAAAAGACAACCGATCTAGTGGTAAGTGATAAAGAGCATTGGAAAGATGTTGATAATAATCTGTTTCGCTCACTCGGCATGGCGCTGAAAGAATTTCAGGTACTTTATCCTTATTTTAGCGACATGAGCCGCTTTAAAGATATGGGTTATAACCTGCAACGCTATGAACCTGGCGAGTATTATCATTGGCATATTGATTCGGATAATGAGGCGCTTGCACCACGTCAACTAGTTGCGCTTTGGTATCTCAATGATGTGAGTGGTAGTGGCACAACGGATTTTATACACCAGCAAGTGCAGGTGACACCTGAAGAGGGCAAACTTGTTCTTTTTCCGCCATTCTGGACGCATGAGCATCGTGCAGCTGAAGTGTTAAAAGGTACAAAATATATTGCGACTACTTGGGTCGTCTTTAGATAATTTATGGCTGATATTTTTAGCGTCAAAGCTTGGTGTGCTTCGTTCAGCCTAATAAATATGTAAGGTTTGCTTTGGTTATTGTTATAGAGCCACAGACTAAAAGCCAATGGGATGATTATTATACCTTTCGCTGGCAGCTTTTACGTGAGCCTTGGCAGCAGTCTTTAGGTTCGGAAAAAGATGAGCTGGAGGAGGTTGCCACTCATAAAATGGTAATGCTTGATGATCAGATTGTTGGTGTCGGGCGGTTGCATAAAGTAGATTCTGAAACTGTGCAAATACGTTATATGGCTGTGCATGGTGATTATCATGGTCAGCATATTGGTGCAGCGTTGATGAATGCTTTGGAACTGAGTGCTCAGAATTATGGTGTGAAAATAATCATTCTGCATAGTCGAGAGTCAGCTATTGGCTTTTATCTGAAAAATGGCTTTGAGCTGGGTGAAAAAACACATACGCTGTATGGAGAAATACCCCATTATTTTATGCACAAGCATATCTGATTACCACCCAAATTGGTCGGTTACACCGACCCTACGAAATTGTACGTAACTGAGGTGGCTATAACGGAAACACACATGATACGAACAGATGTAGTAGAAGTTGGCAGAACTTGTCAGCTAGAAGTCCTCAAACAGCTTGATTTTGGCGTTTATCTTGATGCTGATGAATTAGGCGAAGTTCTGCTCCCCATTCGCTATGTCCCTAAAGGCACGAAAGTAGGTGAGGTGCTGGATGTCTTTATTTATACCGATTCTGATGACCGCGTTATTGCAACCACGCAAACGCCAGCAGTGGTGGTGGATGAGTGTGCCTGCCTAGATGTTGTCGATGTCAATCATGTGGGTGCCTTTATGGATTGGGGCTTGCAAAAAGATCTCTTTGTGCCTCACAGTGAGCAAAATGGACGCATGGAAGTGGGCAAGCATTATGTAGTGATGGCGTATCTTGATGAGCAAAGCAATCGTATTGCAGCTACTGCAAAGCTGGATGATATTCTTAGTGAAACCTCTGTTTATTTTAAGCCAAAACAAGAAGTTGATTGCTTGATTTATGATTTTACCGAGCTGGGCTACAAAGCTGTTATCAACAATACGCATATTGGTTTGATCTATAAAAATGAAGTGTTTCAGCCATTAAGGTATGGGCAGCGTGTGAATGCCTTTATCAAGCAAATCCGTGAAGATCAGAAGATAGACCTTGTTTTACAATTACCTTCGGCTGATACGCGTGATGAATTGATGGAGCAGATTCTAGAGCATTTGAAAGAGAAGGGCGGCGCATCTTCCTTGACAGACAAAAGCTCGCCAGAAGATATTTCTCGCCAGTTTGCAGTGAGTAAGAAAAATTATAAAAAAGCGCTGGGACGTTTATATAAACAAAAGCTGATTACGATAGAAAAGACACAGATTTCTCTAGTGTAGATTTTTACCACGAAATACACGAATGACATGAAAATTATAAATAGTGATAACTAAGCTCTCCTACTGTGAAAGGGAAGCTGGAGGGGGTTAAATGAATTTATACCGTAATGGCTACAACCGCATTATAAAAATCATACTCGCAGCCCTTATGCTGGTCACTCTTTCCACTTGCTCAAAAGATATAAGCACTGGCAAAGCAGCCTTTGAATTAGCGGGTTGCCAGCCAGATGATTATAAGTCAGTAAGAGCTGTCACAAAAAACTCCAATAAACCACCCTGTGAGTCTATGCCCATTGTTACTTCTGCGGGTTTCCCATTGCCCTTTATGGTCGATAACCTTACCAAGTCAGGAGCAGGTGAAATATCATTTAATGATAATTTTTATATCAAGCCTTTCCTTGTAGATATTGTTTTCTTTGTGGTGATCGTTCTGATTATGCTTGGGGTAAAAGAATCAAAACTCCTGAGTCGAATGGCATTGCTCTTGGCTATAAGCTTTGTACTTACCTTGCTTTCCAGTTACTACGAAAGCACAGATACAATTTCAACCAGTGGTGAGGGTTACTGCGGTAACTCATCACCCTGCGAAGTCACAGTAATCACAGGTGGTTATCCTTATCAGTATCTCTATGATACGTTGGGTGTTTCTGTTGAAGGCAGCCTAAGTATTCTGGATACGTGGCACGATGATTTATTTCTATATGATCTTGTATTTTATCTTGTCTTGCTTTCACTCTTGATGCTGGCGAGGGATGTTTTAAAAAGAAAAGATAGGGTTTGATTCACTGATAGCCTCGCTATAGAATGTCCGCTCTTCTATGCACTTATAGCTCAGCTGGATAGAGCAATCGCCTCCTAAGCGATAGGTCGCAGGTTCGAATCCTGCTAAGTGCGCCA
>JAUTBV010100963.1:0-33038 GCA_032361325.1 Lepetodrilus fucensis | reverse complement strand
GATAACTATTGAGTACTGGGGACTAAGTACATCAGTAAATAACAACTTTTGGGTTGATAAATCAAGCGTAATTAGTCGGATCGAAATTCGTTTGTCCATTATACAGGTCAATCAACTGTGATAGTATGCCTTTAACATTATATCAGATATATTATTTCATAATTACCTTATTTTCTTGGTCTTTTATTCATTTGGTGAATCTAGTCCATCGAACGATAATAATCGAACAATAAACAACGTTATCGCGGAATAACAAGGGAGACTACTCGTTAAACAGGCAACTGACAACTAATAGGCGCTGCAAGTGGAGCACATTCTATTTATAGACGTACCCAGTTTACTGATTTTAGTGATAAGCGTGTAGGTAAAATGTGCATGATTGTTGTCTTTTTTTACGTACCTTACGTTGCCTCACGATGTATTATACTTGAACCATGCTGAACATAATAATTCATCTCTGAATCAAACATAAAGTTAAGGATACGATCCTTTGTAACGTCGTATTAAGATATTCTCTGGATTTTTAGTCAATCTAAGGCCTAGACTTCTGTTAGCCTATCACCGTAATTCCTAGTTTTAAATGATATTCTTCGAAAAATTATAAAAATAGACATGACGCACTTGCATCCGCTATGGATAATGCAATACAATATCACTTTTGACAACCAGATTCAAAGGGATTTAATGAGCTTCATCCGAAAAATAAAGACTACCTCAGGTAAAAACATTACAGAAAATGTAAGTGAATTGTAGAAGAAAATCGCTCTAAATAATAGTGCCTGTGCCTAATCCAGCAGGGAGAGGGTTAAATGTGTCCATATGGACAAGGTATAATAGGACAAGCAGATACTACTAATATCTGAAAATACATTCAATTCACTGATGGTGGTGCAAACATCATAGAAACTGATAAACATGTATATATTCTTTTCCATCTCATTTAATTCTTGAATCCAGACTGCACATAAAACTGTCATGGCCGATATAAATCAATAAACATACTTCTCTGAGACTACTGTACTTCATGTCTATAAGCCATTAAATTTACAAATTTCAAAACTGAACATTGGCTAATAGAATTTTGCCATTTTGTTAATCTAATTTACCCATGCCTGTAATGGCGTTTGTTTATCAGTGTTTATTACAGACACAGATCTAGTACTGAATAGCGCCAGACTTACGACCTAGCTGGTGGTCGACCGCATGGCGACGTCGAACCGCCAATAATGTCTACAATTCTCACAGCTTCATTTCGCATGATGAAGCAAGTCAATGGTTCTTGACATCACTAAAGAAATCCATGTCTATTAAATTTTCCACCTGATTTCCAAACCAACCACAATTCTCGACCTCAGAGGAAAGAATTGGAGATTATGGGAGATACCACAGGAAAGAATAGGAAGAGACTATGGAGAGAGAGATCTCACAAAACTCACAAAACTCCCGATATAGCCAGAACTTTACTATTTTACTTTTTATCATGCATGCATGCAAGTGTATATATATTGTCTTAGCCAATGAAATTGTGAACTGCATTTATAGAGTATAACATTTGTGCATTTACTAAGATATATATTATTTTTTTAACATACACAAAAATATGCAACTGGACATGCTGAAGGCAACTGGACATGCCCAAAGAGCAGTTAATGTGCATTATCCACCAGGGAGAGGGTTAAACATTACTATTTATTTCACCAAAATATGCACAAATAAACTGGACATTAACCCTCTCCATGCTGAAGGCAACTGGAGATACCCAAAGAGCAGTTAATGTGCCTTATCCAGCAGGGAGAGGGTTAATTAAACATTACTATTTATTTAATTAAAACTGCTCCAGATTGATCATGTTGTGAATTGAGGCTTGTAACACTTTTCACACAGATGTCAATATATTGATAGTGTGCTACTGTGGTGGTCAGCTGTCTGCGTGGATAAAACAGCCGCACTGCAAGCGAGAGTACTGTGACTTGGGGCACAGAGATGAAAATAAATAAATAAATTTTTAGTGTAAAAACAGCTGGAGCAGTACTTCACAAGTCATGAATAATTTCATTTTAGTACCAAAGAAAATAACAAAATAACTGATTCTTGGTACATTTTTCAACATTTTTCTCCAGACACTTCAATCATTTTTTTAAAAAAACATTTGAAAAAAAAGAAGTAATAAACAAAGGTTAGATATAAAAATATCTACCTCTAAATTATAATAAACCTCTATAAATTGAAATATATGGAAATACATGTAAATATTTTTAAAACCTGATTATCGGAAATACTACGTACTATTTTCCAATCACTAATCCAAATAAATTATTGAAATATAATACTGGATTCAATCAAAATTTCATAATTGAAATGAATAATTCCTTCAAAACTCCATGAAAATAATGAAGGTCTGCTTTATCCTACAATGTAAATATTTAGCATTATTCCTAATTAGTAATTAGTATTCATAATGTCACAATGGTATAGTGCCTGACCAGAGTTGATAATGATAAATGGACACAATACCCACTATAGCAAGTTATTATAACTCTACTCTCCTTCATAATACCAATACAACACTTCTTATTTGTCCTTGTTTTTTTTCTTAAGAACAATTAATTGAAGCTTTAACTGATGAATAATATTATTATTGCGAGAAACTAAAGCATAATAAAATGAGCTAACATTATGTCAATTACATCCATGAACATTTTCTTTTATCTTGGATAATTTCATTATCTGTCGCAATGTTTGTTTTTGAAGACAAAAGCTGAAATTTCCAAAACTCTGTTGACGATAATTGTAATATGATTAAAAACAAAGAGATCTAATTAATACAATCTGTGCGCTATCAGATCAGCGTGATCAAAGTGTGCTTATTCGAGCAGTAACAGTGATTGTCAATGACGACATCGTGAGCCATAAGATCCGTCAGTTTCTCACACACTGGCCAAGACTCTGTGCACGTGCCGTTACTATGGCTAATTAAATCTATAACTGCATCATCTGTGATCCAACGTTGGCCTCTCGGCTGCGAACCAGCAAACATTTTGTATTGGCCGAGTTTATTAAAGGATAATTATCTGTGCTGTCTTGTCAGTCAATAAAGCTGGGGGTAATACCACTAGGCCTGAGTGATGTCTTCAGACATGATCACGTCCTCGCTGCCAGTTATTAACAGAATTAATCCTTAAAACGAATGTGTGACCGAAACAAACACAATAGTGTTACAAGGACTGTATTCAATATTCATGTTTTTTTTTAAATAATACTCATTGGTTTTCCTCATGAAAAATATTTAAATCAGTTGAAATATGCATTTAGGAAAGACTCAAAGAGGCAATGGATGATTATGAAATATATTCTACATTTTTCATAAATAATTCTTTCCATTTCATACACTGACATTGTATGTCAGCACGCTCCCCATACCCGTGTTTCATAGAGGAATGAAGAAATATACAGTAATGTTAGTAAACATGTGAAGATGGGATCTTTAGAAGGTAGAAAGCAGATACCATCAACATTGCCCACAGTGTCAATGAGATGTGTTCACCAACAGATTGGTGTTACTCACCAAGTGTAACTACAGATGTTATCTGGTACAAGTCATAGAGACATCAAGGCTATGTCTTAACCAGGTCAAGATATACCATGGTGGCAAGTCAAGCAAAGGAAACCTACAAGATATACCATGGTGGCAAGTCAAGCAAAGGAAACCTACAAGATATAGGTACAAGGCAGTGAGAATAACAGAACTGTAGTAGACTATATGAAAGAAATGCTTCTCATTTGATAGAACTACCTAGGCTTAGGCAATGTGAATGACATTGTCACTCCACCACCTCATTCACAATCCCTATATCACATGGTTCCCCGTCATTCCTAGGCAATATCACATGGTACCCCATCATTCCTAGGCAATATCACATGGTTCCCCATCGTTCCTAGGCAATATCACATGGTTCCCCATAATTCCTAGGCAATATCACATGGTTCCCCATCGTTCCTAGGTCATGTCACATGGTGCCAACCTTCTTCCAAGCCATGTCATGTGGTGGACCTATCTAGGCTATGTCATATACTACTCCAATCATTGATAGACAATCCAGGTTATTCCAAGGCTATATCACATGGTGGTGCCACACCACTTCAGAATTACCTCAGCAGCAAGGAACAGTTCCTTGTAGTCTGGCGATTTCAGCCTTGGTTGACCTGTCAGGAGTACAGGCTAAAGTCAGGCCAAGGTCAGTTAGACACAGGCTACTAGACTGGCTGTAATAAGTAAGGACAGGGTCGCCTAGGTACAGGCTATTGGTGGCTATAATAAGTCAGGACAAGGTCACATATGGTAGGTACAGGCTATTGGTGAATGTAATAAGTTAGGACAAGGTCACCTAGGTACAGGCTATTGGTGGCTGTAATAAGTCAGGACAAGGTCACCTAGGTACAGGCTATTGGTGGCTGTAATAAGTCAGGACAAGGTCACCTAGGTACATGCTATTGGTGGCTGTAATAAGTCAGGACAAGGTCACCTGGGTACAGGCTATTGGTGGCTGTAATAAGTCAGAACAAGGTCACCTAGGTACAGGCTATTGGTGGCTGTAATAAGTCAGGACAAGGTCACCTAGGTAAAGGCTATTGGTGGCTGTAATAAGTCAGGACAAGGTCACCTGGGTACAGGCTATTGGTGGCTGTATAATAAGTAGCAGTATGTATATTCACTGTTGCAACGCAGCCTCAGGAAGCTTCTCACTGCTTCTAATTAGCTGCACGTGGCTGTGGTGGCCCCACCGCCCCACATGCTGCAGCTGCCATGTTAACACGTCAGGAACCACCGTGAACTGTGGCCAGAATGCTGAATTAAGACACTTTGTATCTACACATCATAAATGTGAAAGGCTATGTAAATGTTGGGCCAGCACCTCACTCTCTGAGATAGAAACAAGGCAAGGAAGATGCTAGCTGCTGGTCATCACGGATACAGACACGTGCTGAAGGAAAACATGACATAAACATGCAGTTGGAGTGGACCTGTGTCACAAATTTGATGTATTTGTATAAACAAACATGACAATGTTCTAACTATTGTTAGGTGCGTGGGTACATCTACTGAATATGATTTGGAAATAAAACTGAAATACAAACAGTTGTACTGGCTTGATACTGGCTTGATACTGGCTTGATATCCACATTAATTCTACAAGAGGCAATGATGATGTTTTAGCTATTCAGTAATACCTGGACTAATCAAATTTAAGCCCATCCAAATTTAAGTCTATGGGCTTAAAAACAAGATATTTTTCCCTTTTTAAGCCCACTAGTACAACTGTTTACTAGTATGCCCTGGGCTTAAATTCAGATTAAATCTTTGTTTGTGGAAAGGGATAAAATTCAAATTTAAGCCCTGGGCTTAACTTCAAGAAGTCCTGGTAAAATCATTTCATCCATTAAGTTACAGACCTCTTCGGGAAATACCATAAAAGTAAGAAATACAATAAGATTAAGAACTGAGATCATGCTAAGCCACTGAAGTAATTGAATGATTCAGGAGGTGGGGGAACACACTGAGACACCTATACCACCCACTATACATCTATACCACCCATTATACATCTATACCACCCACTATACATCTATACCACCTACTATAACCACCCACTATACACCTATACCACCCACTATACATCTATACCACCCACTATACATCTATACCACCCACTATACCACCTACTATAACCACCCACTATACATCTATACCACCCACTATACATCTATACCACCCACCACAGTATCAATCAGGGGTGGTTAGAGTTATGTTCACTAAGTCCATGTGGTGTCCAGCATGTGTATCTAAAGCCTCTATGTCAATTTCAGTTTTATCCTTGAAATTTAAATATAAAATGTTTTCTCCTGCGATTGGTAGCTATTACCTATGAGCATGATGAGGGAAGCATTTGAAAGGGAATTCAATGGTCAATGTGTATGTGCTGGGAAACAGTACAATTCCACATCTGTTGCTATTCCTTTAGTGTTATATTTATTTTTTTACACAATATTTACTTCAGAAATACTTCCTTCAGTGTTATATTTCAAGGTGTAATATTCACTACTTCTTATAACACCTTCCTTGTTGCATTCCTTATTCATGAAAATCAATTTCAATTACAATGAAATCTGCTACCACTATTAAAGGGGTAGCGACACACAAAACTTGCTTGGTTACTTGTACAAATATGGATGTGAGGTGAAGCGTGGGCACGACAAAGAGGACAAGAGATCATAATTTCCAGCGTGATGTTATATAAAATCCATGTTTACATTGCCTCCACTTGCCCCCAGCAACAACAAGCTTATACAAATCCCGACACTATAACTACTTTCAAATTATATCATAATTATAATTTGTTTGTTCGGGCTTTGTCAAAGAAGATGTATGTCATTTCTAGAAGTGGGTACATGCTGTGGGGTAGACTGTATTTGTAGTCTCATATGTACAGAGGATGGTTTGTGGTTTTGCAGTTCATTATAATAGACACTTGTGACAAGAACATGCTATTTGAGAGTACAAATAAACATCTAGATAAGCAATATATATGTCATGGCAATATATTTTTTATCCATCACATATCCTATCCCATGTATAGTACTGTATACTGGTAGTTCAAAATAATCTATCACATTGTATTTCGCAACATATTTTAACCTTCAGACATATGCTAACATAGCTAAGTTTTCATTGTCCAACAAAACTGTTACTAAGTCAAACATGGCATTTCTCCACACAATAATCATGTTCCTATGCTTGGGATTATATATATCTCCAGATGATAAGTAGTGCAGTACTCTGACAGGGTCTGTATATCACAGACAATCGCTCAGACCCCAGACAATCACTTCAATACCCAAGACAATCATTCTTCAATACCAGACAATCATTCCAAGATCACATCCAATATCTTCCACACCAGACAGTCACTTCCCAACCCCAGACAGTCACTTTCCAACCCCAGGCAATCATTTTCCAACCACAGACAATCATTCCAGAATCCCCTACAATCATTCTCAGACCCAATACAATCATTCAAAGATCCCTACCAGAGGTGCTTCCCAAGCCCAGACATTCACACCCCAAGATCAGGCAATAATTCTCTGACCCAAGACCATCACACCACAACCCATACACTCCACTCCCTGACCTTAGACAACCATACCTGACCCAAGACAATCACACCTGAGCTCAGACAATGACTCCATGACCCCAGACAATCATTCTGTGACCCGAGATACACCTTCCATGCTCAGCCCTATTACCTCCGAAGATTCCCAGAGTCAGAATAATATCAGATTGCCCATCTCGCCAAAGGTCTAATTTACTGCATGTTGGACTCAAAACACATGCTGATAATACCTGCCAGTGCATTGGCGGTTTGTGAAAACATTCCACTATGAAATACAGGCATGGGGAGCATGCTGACAGACAGTGCAGGGTTGAGGGAGACGGAGAGGGCTTATAGTACAGTATACAGTAGCCATGGATGAAGGTATGGCCCTGGCTCTGCTCATACAGAGAAGAAGTCAATGCCAAATGCACCACTGAGAATTTGTCACATTCCAGATACCACACATCATCTTCAGTGAACTTTGTAAGAGAGGGTATATATGTTTTGAATATAGCATGATACACTGAAAATAACATTATCCAAGACATTTACTGGATGTTCCTAAGTAGATATCCATAAAACAATAAACTAGGTTATCGCGAGATCATTTTACACGAACAATCTGTATTTTGGTTGGGATCGTCCTTGATGAGCTAGCTTCTTATACTACAAATCCATATGTAATACACTGTACAAAACTGAGCTATTGCACTAATATAGCACTACGGTATTACATCAGTATAGTCATACCCAACTTCAGTACATTATCCATACAGCATTTAATAGCACTACATAACTTGTCATACAGGATGTCCTCCCTCTAGAATGACCTTAAGCGATGTCTATGAGTGCATAACTTACATACATACATATACACTACAGTACTATTGCAGTACTGCAGTTAAATCATCATTTTGACATTTTTCCAAGCATAACTTTAAAAATCCTCTTCACATCTACATGGTTTATTACTTTTCTTTCCATCTTGGCTTGCTTCATGATTGAATGTAATTTCTGATCTATTCTGGCTTCACCTCTGACGTACAACCCTTCTGGCTCAGAACAAACCCTACTGGCTCGTACAACCCTACTGGCTCAGTACAACCCTACTGGCTCAGTACATCCATCCTGGCTCAGTACATCCATCCTGGCTCAGTACAACCCTCTTGGCTGGTACAACCCTACTGGCTCAGTACAACCCTACTGGCTCATTACAACCCTACAGCTCAGTACAACCCTCCTGGCTCAGTACAACCCTCCTGGCTGGTACAACCCTACTGGCTCATTACAACCCTACAGCTCAGTACAACCCTCCTGGCTCAGTACAACCCTACTGGCTGGTACAACCCTCCTGGCTCAGTACAACCCTACTGGTGGGTACAACCCTACTGGCTGGTACAACCCTACTGGCTGGTACAACCCTACTGGCTGGTACAACCCTACTGGCTCAGTACAACCCTACTGGCTGGTACAACCCTACTGGCTGAGTACAACCCTACTGGCTGGTACAACCCTACTAGGTGTACTGAGCCTGGAGCAGGAGATGCTGTGTGTACACTGTACTGTGGTGTACTGTACACACTGGATAGTACACACTAATACCAGGGTCAGCCAGTCATTATGTACCTCATTTACACTGCGACCAGGAAAGCACATGTTGCAGCACATCCTGGCGTCCAGGCAGAGACAGAGAGCAGACAGAGGCAGCTCATAGATGTTATCCTAAGTAATGCAGCCCGACCCACATCCCCTGGACTCAGGCTATGGTACACCAGGAACTAGCTGCACAGGTGGTTTACTTAATGGGAAATAAGATAAGTACTGTATACAACCCACATAAACAATACCATATATAGCTTAGAAGAATTCAGAGACCTTACTTTTCAACAGCATTACACAAATTCCATTCTGAATTCAGCAAGACCTAGGGTTAGGTCAATTTATGTTTTTTTCCACAGATGTTCAAAATTGAAATAAGTGATTTATCAAACATAAAAATAAACATAGGACAACGTTATATACACTGTAATGCAATGAAAGTACTGGATGCACGATTAAAGAAAATAGAATTAGTATACTACAGAATCATTACCGGTAATAGTATAACTACTGGTTGTATTGAAAATCAAGTATCTTAGCATTAAGGAAACTACATATTGTTATTGCAGCCCTCTGTTGTCTGTGGGTGTCTGTGCAGACTATTTGATCCATGTCCCCAATACTCAGCCTATAGATTCACTTATAGAGGAAGTTGGCAGAAGAAAGGTTACAACAACAAGGAAGCATTAATTGAATACAATATAGATTTGTGGAAGCAGCAGTTTTGGCCGAGCGTGTAGGGGAGTTATCTCTCCGTGTGTTAACACTGTCTAACACATGGCTGGCTGGTGTTATTGCCCAGTACTGCATACAGTGTGATATACACCTGGCACCTCGCCATACACTCCGGGCTTCACTGCCACCTCACATACAACACCTCGTAGGACCTCATCCGAACATACAACACCTTATAGGACCTCATCTGAACATACAGCACCTCATAGGACCTCATCTGAACATACAACACCTCATAGGACCTCATCTGAACATACAACACCTCATCTGAACATACAACACCTCATCTGAACATACAACACCTCATAGGACCTAATCTGAACATACACCACCTTATAGGACCTAATCTGAACATACAACACATCATCTGAACATACAACACCTAATCTGAACATACAACACCTTATAGGACTTCATTCGAACATACAACACCTCATAGGACCTCATCCACACATTTATCACTTCATGTATGTAGTTTGTAACACCCCATCCTCATATGCACCTCATCGACATATGCAAAACCTTATCTCACATACAACATGTACCTCACACCTCCTCATCCTCCTCATCCTCATCATCCTCATCATCATCACATACAAAACCTCACACCACCTTCATCAATTCCAAAAGATTATGTGTGTGCATCATGTCAATCCTGGGATTCAAACCCAAGTTACCTGGATTGTAAGTCCAACACTCTACTGATTTAGCCAAAGGGGTAACACCGACTGCTGGCTGAGACCAGGGTTAGGGTTAGGATTATTTGTAACATGTCGTATTTTCCAAAAGGATCATTGAAAATGTAATGTTATGAATTAATGGCAAGCATATTTCGTACAAGATCAGTAATGTCTATTAACCTTCAACCTGCTGAATAAAATCAAAGTGTTCTATTTCTACATGTGACCAGGCAACTTAAGTCACCTGCAGCAGGGAGAGGGTTAAATATATGGCTTAAAATCAACAGGAGCATTGTATGCTACAGATGGCTACATTATAGTCACTCTTCTGAAAGCTTGTTAAGTGGAAAATATTGCAATACGGTACACAACATATTACAATATCATTTTGTCCTTTTTCTATTCAACTGTAAACGGAAGCATTCGCTGCAACCAACAGACACAGATTTGAGCCATTCAATGGATGTACTTTTGATATTCCATCAAACACATCCCAAATTGTAAACTCCTGTCAAGTGCTATTGAAAATTTCCAGTTGATGTATTTGACGTCTCCCTTTATCCAGTCACCCACAGTCAAAGTCAGACTAAATTGCAATCCACCACATGGCTTGTAAAAACAAACTCAGCAGATAGAGCTGAATTATCAAAGTTGAAAGCTTCAGATGAAAGATATACAAGAGGCTATTGGGTATTCACATAATATCAAAGCTAGTATTATCATATTTGATAAGGAAGTTATTGAATTATGAAAGCCACTTTCTCAGTGATATTTTCCCAAATACCCCCTTGTATAATCTAGACACTATATAAGCTTCTAAAGAGTTGCAATCTGCATTTAAGAAATGATGCAGAATTGCTGAAAGTGGAAATGAAAATCCCACATGGTATGGTATGGAAAATTAGATCTTTTAAAATAACCGTATTTCTAAATATATGCCTTCAAATCACTTCGTTCTTCAATAAATGCTGCTATCTACAAACAAAATTGGAATTAAATCATAACAACCTGCTTTATTTAAATATCAAACCCTGGAAGCAAAGTTTTGATTGTGACAATCTGTTATCAAAGCTTCTCATAAACCACATAAACATCATGTAAAGCTTTATGAAATATTCTCAAATGCTCATAAACTTGTTCATGACATCACATTCATTGCACATTAACCTCAATTTTGAATTCTTTATAGTTAATCCGCAAGCAGAATGCAAGGCTCAACACTGTAATAGCACCCCTTGTACAACGCCACTCAACATGTCCGTCTTTACATGCCTGAGAGCACTGCTCTTCTTGAATAACTATCATTTCATATCTCCGAGCTTTGAATGGCATATGAATGAGAGCATGAATGAAACACACAATGTTTACATATAATGCACTTAGTATTCGATGTAGCTTTGACGAAAGATCCCTCCTGTATATAACGAGATCTTTGTACACAACCACCAAGACACTTCATTCACAAAACACCAATAATCTCTCTGCTGACTTTGAAATAGTATACGTAAGGAGGATGAGGATCTTTAATACCCATCCAGCAACAATTACGGAGGATTTCTATTCTGTTTTCATCAAAGGTGAACCATGCTGCGTGTCCCACACCGAGTGGCTTCAGAGTGGTCGGATGAGTGAACGTGTCAACGTTTGGGTTAGAGTAAGACTGGGGCTTTGTGTGGACAGCCAGGACAAGAGGTAGTGTACCCTGTACCCTGGTTTGTGTACCCTGGTTAGTGTACCCTGTACCCTGGTTTGTGTTCCCTGTACCCTGGTTTGTGTACCCTGGTTAGTGTACCCTGTACCCTGGTTTGTGTACCCTGGTTAGTGTACCCTGTACCCTGGTTTGTGTGTACCCTGTACCCTGGTTTGTGTACCCTGGTTTGTATACCCTGTACCCTGGTTTGTGTACCATGTACCCTGGTTTGTGTACCCTGTACCCTGGTTAGTGTACCCTGCACCCTGGTTAGTGTATCCTGGTTAGTGTATCCTGTATCCTGGTTTGTGTACCCTGGTTCATGTACCCTTGTTAGCATACCCTGTTACTCTGGTTAGTGTACCCTAGTTAATTTGCCCTGTACCCTGGCTAGCATGCCCTGTACTTTGGTTAGGAGCTGTTCCATTGACTTTCCAGGACAACCCTGAACGTTCTTGACATGAATGGAGTATGGGACATGTGTCTCCAGGATGTATCCAATCTGTCCATGTTCAAGAGGTTGTGTAGACCATTCAGCAGCAAATTTATGATGTCACAAACACAAACTTCAACAAGTCGCAAACAAACCAAACACAAACAAAAACACACAAAAATGTTTTAACCAGATGAAAAGTCGGATAAGTATAAATCAAGTTCATGTATGTCCCAAGTGTCCCTTTTGTAAATTTTTATCAAAATAAGTTCTAGTTAAATCTCCCTATAAATACAGAGAGATAGCAACATTCAACAAAAGGATAAAGAAATGGACATAGTACAACTGTAGAAGTACATGTATACAGTTTGTCAGAAATATATGACAAAGTTCAATAATTACCATATTCATATGTCCTTTACTAGAAGTACTTGAAGTATTTTTTTTCTCTGAAATGAAATGCATGTGCAACCGTCACTCAGTTACTATATTCAACATTCCCTGATTTACATCAATAGATACATCTATACAGAAGAAGCGACAGTTTTAATGCATGCATCATCACTTGCATGACTGACTGCAGACAAGTATTATATACAGTTGGGTGCTATCTTCATTTTCATCCTAGTGATTCTATCTCATAATGCACATTCTTACAAACATTTGAAATACATATTTGACCTCAGTGTTCATCAACATTACTATGGTTACAGATGGGCAAGACATCACAGAACCAGCCATCAACTTACTTCCACAATATTATACATCATAGTTTCTGTTAATTCTGTTAATTACCGATACTTTGTGTGCCTGTGTCCCATAAACGATATTACTATATTTTCCAGGATTTAAAAAAACAAAAACAAATTTCTTTGAAAAAAATCACTTTGTTCGAATAATTAGAAAATTACGATTTTTATAAAATGGTCATGTTCGTATATTTAGGGTCGGAATTATTTTTTTTCGCCGATTAATTTAGGTGTTTGAACTATTAGCGGGTTAAATAATTAGAGTAATTATGGTAAGTAAAACATTACCAAATAAAAAATGCCTCTTTACAGGTTTATTTGAAATTGATTCTAAAGATCTGAATAAAATATTTGTTCACCCCATACTTGCCAGGATAAAAAAATGCAGAAACATTTACAAACAATAGTATAGTCTCTTTCCCCTAAATAAGTACATGTATATATGTATATATACACCGGTAATCATAGACCTAATTCTTCCTTCTCAATTTGCTATTTTCTTCACATGGTAATTTGTTCGTCTACTTATCTGCCCCCATCACAACTAATTGCCACCTACATACATTACCTACATTGAGTCATAGAGCGATATTTTAATCTGCAGTTGTGACTATCAGCAAGCATTTATCTGAACATCCAAGCAGTTATCTGAACATGGAAGTCCCATCTGATCATCTTGCTCTCAGATCTGTGCGCACAGTCAGTGTTACTCTGCTGCTAATGCATGTTTATCCCAGCCATTCAGGATAATGAAGTGAACATGTGTCTGTAACTGCCCTTCATGTTTCCAGTCAAAACACACTGATAGAAAGCTCGTCACAGCTCTTCTTGCAATCATGGCGGCCTCCTCGTCTGCTGGGCCTTCGGTGCAGCCACTGCAGGGAGCTCAGCATCTGCTCATTTCTGCTTAGTGGGCAGAGGTACTGTCTGCGATGCCACTGTCTGCAGCGCTACCTGTCACTGGCAATGTGTTCCTGAACAACCTGTGGCAATGTGTTCCTGAACAACCTGTGCGCACTGTGTTCCTGAACAACCTGTGCGCAACGTTGGGAACCCATACAACAGCTATATCTACTGGTTGCATCGAAAAACACCAAGTATACTCACTCCAAAGAAACAAGAAAATATAATACCCCAAGTATATATTTCGGTACCTTAAGTATACCCAGAATCACACGTATACCCCAAGGATAACCCCCAAGGATATCCAAGAAAGTACATAACTCGAAATAGGGGCCTACCACAAGGATTCCAAATTAATGGCTATGGATTGTCAATCTTCATTCCAAACCCTCAATAATACAACTAATAAACTGCCAATATGGCCCGCCAGTAAATTACACCTCAATATCATAGGCATCTGCTAAATTGTCCTAATACACTAGCTTACAAGTTACATCTACAAAATATATGTAATCCAATCCAAATACCAAAAGTAAAATAATTTGCCTTATCTAATGTCATCTACCTTGCACATGAAAAACGTGATAACGATCAACAACACTTGCCAACAAAGTTCCAAGCCGAACATGTGGAAATCGTGCTTCCCTGACAACTATATTAAGGTACGCTGGAGTAGTCACGTCCTTCACGCGATGAGACTGGTACTCGTGGCGTTCTGCTTTACTCTACAGGTTGCTGCCTGAATGGCATTCATCGTTTGTCGGAAGTTTTCTGTCGACAAGGCGATCGTGAACTATTGCTCGCCGTATACAGTAGTATCCTATCCTCAACCAATACAACACTAATTCCTAGTCTTACATGCTTGTATACATGTCTGGCATTACTGATCATTTGATTGCTCAGGGGAATGTCCGCACGTGTGTGATAACAGGAAGAAGAATATACAGAAATATAACGACGTCAAAATTTCCTATTCGCGCCATAGTTATGACAGTATGTAGCATAACAAGCCAACTCCTCGGAACGGTATGTTTCACTGAAGAATTATGCTTTATGAATACATACTTATCCAAACTCTGACACAGTCTCATTAAAATGAGATCCGAAACTAACGCTCAAACAGATATATATATGACACTCGCTTCGTCTCTCAGCTGCGCTGAGATCTGAGTCGGGCACATTGTTACAACTTACAACGCTACATCAGTCCGCTATACTGCTCGGCTAGTTACGATCCAGAGTCAAACATTAAGAACAAATACATTTGCTTTGTTAGCAAAGCCATAAAGAAGATTACATGTATATCGGCCATAGGTGTCGACACCTGTGAAACCGTGACTTCTAATATTGGTTTGGTGAAGACCAGGGGTGCCTTCAAAGATACAAGCGCTGAGTAAGCCGCTTAGCTAAACTAGTTCCCTGTCCCATGTACGGTTCATACGACGCTTGAGACAGTTGCTAGTTTGGTAAGCCGCTTGCGTCTTTGAACGCACCTCTGGACAAGCATGTATGGTCATCAAAAAGAGGCCAGTACATCCTGGCTTCTATTGAAAACCAATCTGAACAATAAATTAAATTGAAGCTTCTATTATATTGCCGTATCATGTTTGGTTTACTTGCACTAGTCGTGACTTATATATAGTAACGTATACTTAGAAATTATCTTTTATTAATTATCTAAGAATACCAAAAGGCGGTCCATGACTAAATGCATCATATATTATTATTACATCTACAGTTACTACATTATCACTTCAACACCAAAAGGACGTCAATTGTCTGTACTATTCTTCGTAACCGCAACACTCTATTTTTTCTGTGTGTCAATCAATGTTATTTTTGAGAAATACAGGTACTATTCTATTCAATTCTTCCAATATCATGAAGTGATCCCCGCGATGATGCTGAAAAAGACGTGAAACCCAACTCATCTGAGAGCATCCGGCGCACGACCGGTGTACAACAAACACCCCAGTAATCAGTAGGTCCACGTGCTATTCCAAGATGAAGCCTATCACCGTATCTCTGATCAGTCATTATGTGCATATATCTTCCCTACTGTGTGTATACATCATATGTCGATGTTCCTAGGCCTACTGACGAACGATCCTGTTCTATTCTATTCTGAAAACTGCTCCAGGATCTTTATCTCCACCTGTTATCTGGGTTAGATCCAGTACACTGGCATCGCAGCGGTTTGGCATTTCCATTTATGAATTTACCAACGTCATATAAACATCCAAGCTCAGTGTTGTCATCGGATTGGTTGAATAATTCGTTTTCGCAGAACTACCAAGAGATCATAGCGTGTTATATAGGTCGAGGTATAAGGCAGGTGGGTGAAACCAGAGACAACTGTGCCAATATCTACCCGGGGCATCTCTGAAACCGATAGTTGCAGTGGAAACAGAAGCAATGAAGATACGCATCTCAATCCATGTTAAATGGCGTGGACGGTTGTGCGTTATCGCTGCAGTTCCAGGTGTAAATTGGTATCCTCAGACGCTTTGTCGCCGCGGTGAGCTCTCCTATAGTTGAACACGTCTCATCAGCATGAGATCATGAACAAAAGTGATACCTACACCCCAGGTTCCGCTTCTCTGATGTGTATTTGTGCCACTGCCTGCAGTCTATCTGTATGGGGTATAGGTCTGTGGGACACAATCTGGTGAAATGACCGACTTCTAAATCCTGACCCCGTTTGGACTAATACCCCCCTCCTCCCATCCGAGATATATTACTATAACTCTTTGACCTGTCATCATCTCCCCATTAGGGTCCTGTTGTGAACAAACTTCAGTTAGCGGTACCCTGTAGGGACACGTCCATGTCAATCGATACGTCGAAACATAAAGGAGATGTGGAGATATAAGAAGCAGGTCAGAAACTGTTTGAAGTCTCGGGAACGTAACACGTAGGAGACGCATTTCTTGGGGATAGCCACAGCATCCATGTCAAATAAAACTCCGGGGTTCCATTGCATCTGCATATGTATTCTCTTGGAAAAGTAGGTTATAGTATAGCTTACCGATATATGAATAATTTCCCTGATAATGGACAGCTCAATGACTGCATAAGGATTAGATCATCATATATAATGATATATCTGTTATCCAGAATAACATATTATATTATATCGGGAAAGTTGATTAGCTCTCGCCCTCCTATATGTGTTCAAAACGCTCTTTGAAAATGTATTGAGAAATGATAATTTGTGCCGATATAAAATGGATTATGTTAAAAGACACATCATATTGGTGTTGGCAAATCCATTTGGGTAATGACCAATCCATTTGGCTAATGACCAATCTATTTGGGAACATAAACAGTACTTTTGGATAGTAACAAATACATTTGGACATTGACCAATTCATATGGATACTTTCCAATACAATCTGGGCACATACTACTAATAATGTTGGTACTAACAAATACATCTGTACTGTCTAAAGTGTTCTGGCCAACATGATTTGGTAAAGATAACAATACATTTGGACGCTGACCAATTGTTAAATACGCTTCAGAAATAGAAGTGAAGGACATTGACACCTATACAATTATGTCTTTCCTGATGAAAGATCAGAGGGCATATTCTCGAAACGTACTTAGCTATATACGGAAATCAGAACTCCTGAATAAAAGTAATAGCATAGATACAGCCGCACTTGTTCACATGGGCAAGGTATGTTGCACACAATAGGACAAGACATGGCACACTATTATTATAAGTACACATCATGTCAGATATATCGTACACGCATTAACAACAAACATTATCAAGACATACATGCCAATCATTTTCTTTGAAGAGATTTCGAAAACATGTATTAAAACCAATAATGATTTTCTCAGATTGACTACTACAAGGATCGTCTGTTGTAGAATTACATGTACCTCTGTGTCATATGTCAAATGCAGTAGAGTACAACAAAAGAGATCAAGGCGAACGTTAACTCCTCAGATGGAGCAATGGGATTATATACGGCCAAATACCTATAATTATTTGTGGATATCTGTGAATAGACTAATCCCCTCTGATATTCAATGAACCCAGCCATATAGTAATCCAGTGGTCGGTCTATGGACCCAATGACCCGTTGGCCTACATCAAGTTTTGATTGGATCAAAGTCAACCACAATCTGTCTGAAGACAATTTTCCATTCATTGGTCCCAAGTGGGTCCAAGTGAAAGAAAAGCATTCGTCTCTATTTCTGCAATTGTGCGTGTATTTACATACTTCAACGTACATCCCCACCCCCTACTCCTCCCCTCTCCAGAAATGACTCACTGCTGGACGTGTGTGCATGGGTACCTGTATCTATGTTTTCTCTCCAGGGTCCGTATGCACAGACGTAGTTTAATTAATCCGTGATTTAAAAATTAGGTGTTGTGCATACCGACAGTAGTATAACTCATCGCTTAAACCTAGTCTAGTCTAAACTGTGGACGTTTGTTCATACGGACCCTTTATTCAACTGTCGCCAATGCTTCCCCCATTACTGTACATCATTGCAAAATTATATTTCGTTTACCAGTTTCGTCCCCATCGTGGCTGTTACGGTATTCAAGTTCATTCACTGTACGCTCCCTCTCTCGCTGTCTTTCCGCGAGCCGCTCCAATTCCCAGTTTATATATGCAAGTGTGTCTGTCGGCGAACATCAAAGGGACTCTATATAGGTGTATTTGTCAGTACGTCTGAGGAGTACGCCAGCCGCCTATATACCAGCCCGTTATTTAGCCGTGGTTCACGACATACCTTATACAAATAAACATAGGACTACGCCAAACTGGAGCTGACAGCCCCCTTCCTTCAGGCATGACAGTACGACAGCGTATCTCAGGCATACTTCCCTTGGCACTGCAGCGTAACTCAGGCATACCCAGCCCTTGGCACTGCAGCGTATCTCAGGCATACCCAGCCCTTGGCACTGCAGCGTATCACAGGCATACCCAGTCCTTGGCACAGCAGCGTATCTCAGGCATACCCAGCCCTTGGCACTGCAGCGTATATCAGGCATACCTAGCCCTTGGCACTGCAGCGTATCTCAGGCATACCTAGCGGCACTGCAGCGTATCTCAGGCATACTTCCCTTGGCACTGCATCGTATCTCAGGCATACCCAGCCCTTGGCACTGCAGCGTATCTCAGGCATACCTAGCCCTTGGCACTGCAGCGTAGCTCAGGCATACCCAGCCTTTGGCATTGCAGACTGAGTAACATTAAACATGTAAATTCGACGAGAACTACCAAGAGAACACGGAGTGCAGTTTGGAGTGCTCAGGCGTAAGTTTACGTGTAGAATATTGGCTTTATTTATCGGGTGACGTCTTGGGTTGTTCCGGTGATGGCACCGAGACGGACGACGATCAGTTTACAGAAGTGCGTGGTTTACTATTGCAGTACTGTAGGACTGAAACCCCTCTCAGGGTGTTAATTTAAGGGGGCTACGAAGAAGAGTACATAGACAATTGACGTCCTTTGAAAACGGATTATCCTCAAAGAAGAGTATAGTATACTTATGTAAATACTGCCTGTATAGTAACAGATGACATACTTTGATTCTTATAGAAACCATTGTTCCTTGGTCAGCACACTCAAGTATTGCTATCCCGTCACAACGAGTGTATAAGACGACAACGTCCACGTCAATCTTCTGTTACCTTCCGACAGAGTGTTTAACGTTGACTACTTCACTTAGTGAAATCACATCCACCCTTAATACAACTGGCCTGGGGTATTGACACCCGCCAACACAGATACACACGTATGCATATACACATATGTGCTGATCCGTCAAGTACTGTTCCCATAGGCCTATTCCTTCAGCAGAGTCGTGAGAGCACAGTACGTACTCTAACCGTGGACTCTTACTTTGGGATTTGCTGGGGAATTAATTGAAGGTGCAAGTTTCTCATTGACCAGAGAACACACCACCCCAAACAATGAAGTGCTTCCATTTTGTTTTAAATGGGCACTTGAGCCATCAGCAGTCTTCTCTCCAGACCTGGAACAATCATCCCCGGGGTGTTACACCCGCGTGGTGTTACAAATCCGAGGCAGGTGACATTCGGCACACATCGTGATATAACTTCGTACACATCAAACGTCTTCCGTCTGAACTAAGTGCCCGCTCTTCCTCGTCAAAGTGCTGGTATACTACCTGTACCCATTGTAGTCCGGCCCAGATAATGTACGGACATCCAGACATCGGCGTATTTACACACAATGACGTGTCTTAATGACGGACATGCAATACTATTTAATGGCCATTCACAAAGAGCTCGTATTGCAATGATCCGCTAACAACAATAGTTTTTAAATCGTTATGGAAAGGTAAAATACAGGTCTGTTAAGTATTCTCTATTTCTGCAACTTTTGTCTTCTAGACGGATATTATCTCACATGCTTAAATGTGTCGTATGTTTTTATCTGTTGCCGTATACATTAGTGAACGTAAACATGCCGTCGCATTCTTAATGTATATATTAGAAGAAATCTACACAATAATCTTAAGAAAATCCAAATAAAAATACAAGTGTAAGGAAAATAAAAGCATTACTAGTACTAGAAAACATACGATACATAAATATAGCAGATAGCTTGTCTTTGTAGATTGACTGACATGTCTTTGATTGCGTCCCTGAAAGCATAGCTAGCAACATTGCACACAGTATGTTCTTCCTCTGAGATACATGTCGACTCTTGCGTGTAATAAGTCCATATTGTAGTTCCATGCATGGCATCAATAACAGAACCAAATATCTGGGGTGCGTTCAAAAACGCAAGCGGCTTACCAAACTAGTCACTGTCTCACGAGTCGTATGAACTGTACATGGGACAGGGAACCAGTTTAGCTAAGCGGCTTACTCAGCGCTTGTGTCTTTGAACGCACCCTAGAGGCCTGTTCATAAGGGCGAGTTTACGGAGTTATCGCGTGACGTCACATATGAAGGATGAATGTTTCCAAGGCGATTTCACGCGTGTACTCGCGGGTGGTTCGCGCCTTCCTGAACAGGCCTCTGATGTGCCCTTGCTCTCTGTATTACAACATTTATGGAAGTGCGTGTACTCATTATGAGATGTATCCATCTTCGCTTGGTTCGATGAAGACGTACCGCAGAAAGTGACACTGAGGTCACGGTACGACCTCCTGTTGTGCTACTGGACTTGAGGAATTCATGTGAACTTGGGATATTGTGAAGTTAATGAGGTTGCTTATGTTTATTGTGTTCCCTCATTAGAATCCCCGAAGCTTCTGAAAAACGTCCATGTTTTGTGTTTCGGTAGCAGTATCTTGTATATCGAGTATTTCAAACAAACAAAAAGTCTTCTAAGACACCAAACAGGTTATTCATACCGTTCTGACATTAACCCAAGCAAACATGCCACGTGACTTGTCTAGGTGCCACGTGCGCGCGTGATGTCTCGTCTGACTACCAACCCTCCTGCGCTTCACGTAATGGCGCATCAAAGGTCAAAGGACCAGTCTAAATGGCTCGTGTCAGTCTGCATGAAGTTGTACATGTATCACTGATGCATTCTGCACAACCCGCCGTAAACGTACGTTCTACCTTTTAATAGTATTCTTTATGCTCGGTACTGGTGCCATTGGAAGCCTTGGCATAAACCATTTGCATTCTTAGACTTGGTTCTACTATACTGCATGGGTATGAAGTTTCTCGATGCCCTCATATCTACTACCAGACCATAAGGACTCGTAGCCATCATTAATACATATGGGGATCGTGCACTTATATAGTGGATATGAGAGCTTCGAGAAAGCAAAACCCTGGGGCCGTATTCACGAAAGGGTTTAAGTCAGTTTTGATGACCAAATATATAGCCAAAAATGACTTAAAACCTTTCGTGAATACGGCCCCTGTAGTCTAATATATTTAACAACAAATACCATCAATATTTACAAAGGTTAAACGTATTATGACAGAATCATATATTTACGTTCAAATGAAGACTGGATACAATTTACGATACCTCGAAACGTATATTCAGTGTGTGTAGGTCAAATGGCGATATGCAATTGGTTTAAGCATACCAGAGGAAATACGGCACTTGCGACAATCTCGCAACCATGCGAGGCGAATCTGTAGTAAGGAATCTATACCATAATCTACACACAAACAGACTACTTACACTCTAGCTCAAACTGTAATAATCTAACATTGGAAGGAATTGACGTGGAATAATAGTAATTAAACCTGCAAGCCAGGAGCCGTATTCACGAAAGGGCTTAAGTCAGTTTTTGATGATCAATATATAGCGAAAACTGACAAGCCTTTTTATGAATATCGGCCCAGATGTGTAATGTGTAACATACAGTCTGGAATAAATATATACCTGAGACCTATTCTCGAAATGTTCTTACGATCTTTTTAGCCTAAGAAGGCGCAACATGTTCATAGACCTACCATACGAATCTTTAAGATTGTCATACGATCGTAAGAACGTTTCGAGAATAGCCTACTGATAACTAACAAAAAACATACCATAGTCTAGTATACCACACTAAAAGGAATATGGATACGATAAGCCTACGTTGAACTTTTCGTCATCGAAGTCAAAGAACTTGTATTATAGTTTTGTTGTAAAAACAAAATGAAAGAAAAGGTCAATTTCGTCGGGAATATTGTTTTAGATATGTTCATGATAATGACATTAGCTCATTTGGGGCTTCTGACCAGGTGAGTAATCATATGGCATACCGTTCTCAGCAGTATACCAGTATCATACCATGATAACATACCACCACTCGCGCACCGTGGTGTACACTGAATCCGAGCAGCGTGGTAGAGGAAATACCATAAGTATCAACATACAAGAAACGATATTTCCGTTACAAAACAACATTGAAAATCCGGTCACAAATATATATAAAAGAGCACTATTTTAAAATAGCATAAGATGTCTATCAAAATATATTTTTCAAGTACGTGTACTTCAAGCAAGTCATTGACCACTCTAGAATTAAATAATTGAGCAACACGTGGAATCTGTATCGCAGGAAGTCAAATTAAAACAACATTAGAAACACTTTTAGATACCGCTATTGAAAAATCTAATCAAAAAGAGCTTCCCTTTTCTAATTCAAAATTAGAATATCTTTCCTCAATTAAACTGGTCTTAGTGAAATGTCAGCGAGATAATGTATCAGATATATGGCTCCACATTGACTGGGGTTATAACTGATGTATTGAAACCCCCGGCCAACTACATCCAACCTTTACTCAGGCAAGATGGAAGTCATTCAGAGATAATTTACTAACAACTGGGGAACGTTCCTACTATCCCAATGCTGCTTCTGTGAGGTGGAAGGGGTCCTGCGATGGTTTACAATACAAGAGAGCATCTCATACAATGCCAGCGCTTCTCTCGTTACAATACAGGAGAGCGTCTCATACTATGCCAGCGCTTCTCTCGTGAGGTGGAATGGGTCCTTTACAATACGGAAGAGCGTCTCATACTATGCCAGCGCTTCTCTCGTGAGGTGGAATGGGTCCTTTATAATACGGAAGAGCGTCTCATACTATGCCAGCGCTTCTCTCGTGAGGTGGAAGGGGTCCTTTACAATACAGGAGAGCGTCTCATAATATGCCAGCGCTTCTCTCGTTACAATACAGGATAGCGTCTCATAATATGCCAGCTCTTCTCTCGTGAGGTGGAAGGGGTCCTTTACAATACAGGAGACCGTCTCATACTATGCCAACGCTTCTCTCGTGAGGTGGAATGGGTCCTGAGATGGTTTACAATACGGGAGAGCGGCTCGCTGGGCGATGAGACCTCAAAGTCAGGTGTTGCCAAGGTCATTGGGCTCTGGGTCATTGCCTGGGATAGGCGTCAGTGAGGAACCAGGGAGGAAGTTTATTGAAGAAGCTACACAGAGGGGCATCTGCTACCTATCCTTGTACATAGATTGGCACTACAGGAGTGCGTAGCCTGGTACTATAGGAGTACATATAACAGCCTGAGATTGAGAGTGTAGGGCGAGAGGAACTACAGCAACAGTTAATATACGGGAAGCACTGGAGACGAGTCTGGGGGTAGACTGGGGTTTAGAAATAACGGGTGGACCCACAATGGTATTGAGTATGAACATACACGGAGACAGTCTGTCCATATATATCTATAAGAAAAATAAATTAAATGTTGTATATAATAGTATATTCGCCAATAACTCGGGCTGGCACATTGGGTACTGGTCAGTCCCACACAGAAAAGTGACAGTGTGGGTTGGGTAATCAAGGTGCGGTGTTATGATAATTACCCGGGAAAGAAAAGGGTGTGTAAAATAAATGGCTATTACGTTAGCTTGAACTATAGTATGTACTTACCCACATGATGCAACCATGACGTCTTGAATTAACTCGTAGACTTATAATTTAATAATTAGAAAGTGAACTTAAATCACCTATATTATGCACTTGTTGTACTAGGTATATTCTATCTTGCCTGGTGAACATCCAGATTTACTGGTACGGGTATCGTACAGTAAGATAAGATTTAAAACGCGAGTGGAACTAAGATCTGTTTATTAGTACTATGAATTAGCTGGTGTTTTCATAGAGGCTGGAACATCAACCAATTTCAAATGTTTCTAGATTAAAACCTATACCACATTGATACTTTCAGAATGCATTGATACTTTCAGTATGCATTGATACTTTCAGTATGAATCTAGTTGCAATAAAGGTTATACGAACGTACATGTTTATTGGTGACTCGTGCACAAGCGAAGTTATAAAGGTATATTTATTATATGTAATATATGTAAATGTACACGGTGACGATTATAGCATCAGGACAGCATGTAAAGAAGTCACCCCTCGCAAATAATACCTACACGGACTTCCCATTCAGCTGAATTCCAAACAGCCAATGACTTTGCTCCAATACACCAACAAGTAATGAATGAAAGTCGTTCAGCAATAACGTACGTATGAATGGTATGAGAGATGTCTCTCCATCGAGGCACGCGACTGGAGGACACATTGAAAGGACAGAAATAAATCATGGTTGTCGCACGGCTGCCTGGAGTAATATTTCCGACATTTAAGGTTGTTAACACAAATACTCCCGCTGTCAAGTTTGCAAATCATGAAATAACTATAGGAAGCGTGTATCCGTTAATATGTAGAGAAGAGTGCAGAATGTAATGATCAGCCGTGAATATCGTAACATCCGGTCTATATATGCAGGATAGGCAACATCCGTTTTACAAGACAACCAATGAACCATTGAGAAACGCATATTTCTCATACTAGTAGTTGTTAATATCAAACATATTAAATTCTTGTAAATTTGTTTAAATAAATCTTCAAAACTTCTGTATTGTTAATAACGTAAGTTAGCAAATACGCAAAAACTATATAAATATGCATTTGTACTAAGTCTATTCTATTTTGTCTGGTGGTAATCCAGATTTACTCGTACTGGTACAATACAATAAGAATACTAGTATTAACAAGAACTGGAACCATGTTTTGAACATCGTATAGTTAAATGACTGACTTCTTCACACAGTATAATAAACTCAAACGGAATAGATGCACAATTCAAGTCTAACCTTCCCCTATAGTTAGTTGACATACGCTCATGGTGCTGTGTATAGCGCCAACTTCTCGCTTTATCTGCCAGTTTCAATTAGTTTATTCCCAGCGAGGCGTTGAGACGGCCCCCACAAACCACAGGAATGCCGGTTCTCTGCTCATGAAACGTATAGTCTAGTAAGTCTATATATAATGCGGTCACTCAACACTGTGTGCATCGAGTGCAGGGGGAATTGCTCAATCAGCGAAAAACGTTATTCCAGCAAAAACCTATACATTTTCTATACTGAGTTTATCTTAAAACTTGTTTTGAATAATGCTATACATCGACACTTTTTTTCAGGCGTACGAATGGCCTCCTTATACGCGTACATCAAAAGACTATGTCATAACAACAGCCCAAGTGGGGCCGTATTTGCATATGATGTTGAAATAAATGTCGTATAGTAGTTGTACACCAATCCGAGAGTACCATCAGGCATTTTTTGTTTTTTTGTTTACCGATCTCCTGTCCTAAGTTCCCGCAAAGAACGCCGAGATTCGTGAACAGTTTGGCGCTGATTGTCTATTGATGCCCTATAACGTCAATAAACACAAGGAAAGGGCGCGTAGAAGAATATAGCCTGTCATCTATGTGTTTATCGACATCTGATCTCGCCCTAGTTTACAAACGTATACGTTAGTGCCATTAAAGGGACAACGTGTATATCAAACCCCCGATGTGAAGCGAGCTTCTTGTCATTCATGTCACACTAGACAAGACTAGTATAGTCCTCCGTATACTATCACGGGGTCAGTCAGACGTAACTGATGGCGGCGAGATGTTCATTCATAATACAACTGCATAACGTTAGTTACCTCCTGTTTCCTATATATACCTTCTCGTAACGTCAGATTATATGTTCCAATTCTCCAGATTACAACAATCACATATATATACGCAACCTCGAAAACCCAAGCTATACACTAACCTCCGTCAAATATTTGACGGAGGTTAGTGTAGTCATAATGGCTTGGGTTTTCGAGGATGAGATATATACTGTACGTAGAAATTGTATTCTGATTTTATACTATAATTAGTTAACAACGTTGTCATAAATAACAATATGACGTGTGTCTGTAGATTCAAACGGTACTATTCAAAAAGGCTCACTGTTATAATATTAAATATTAAATATTGGTTAATGTTAACGCTTGGTTTCTTTAGTCCTCAGGACTCGTCTGGTTTTAGGCGCAGGATAGCAACGGAACATCAATGCTACTCGGTATACTAAGTTCCGGTGGAAATATATCATGGTTACGAAGTTCATATAAGTATCAACCTGAATACATACATGATGCATCTAAATGGCAAACAGTAACGAACGAGTAATTTTGCAAGTATGAGGCTCTGGTGGTTCAAAAGTGTAAACCAATAAGTTAATCTTAGTCCTATTCCAATCTAAAGAAGAAAGATTAGATCCCCCCGTTAAAGAAAATATAGCTTAGCATCATATCTTCCTTCATTGTTTTTTGTCTTCTTGACTCTCAGCCTCTGACACAAGGTGATTGTTTCAGGGTTTCTTTTACGTTAACTCTTTCGTACTCTTGTGGTATTCTCTGGGTGGTGAAGAGTAGCCTAGCAGGAAGTCTAAGTAACTCGCGCATACATATGGAAGCGGATAGTAGAGGGAAGCGTAGTGAGAATAAGGATTGCCAAGGACTTAACAGTAAACCTGGGTGTTAAATATACCCGACCCTCCACATTCAGCAGTGCCTGTGTGTGTGTGTGTGTGTGTGTGTGTGTGTGTGCGCGCGCGCGTGTGTGTGTATGTGTGTGTGTGTGTGTGCGTTTTTTTTCTTTCTTCTTTTCTTCTAAGTAATAAACCATTGACTCTCGGCCCAATACTACGGTGGACGGTATGATACCGTAGAATAACCCTGCTCTTAGACGGAGTATGTAGATATTGGCATGCATATACTAATATTTAACCTGTCGTCGTAGTATATATTAGCCGATCTGTACACGTCTGACCCTGAAATTCCATTCATACTCATAACGCCCGTGTAAGATTTCAAAATTCAATTTAATCCTCAATTGAAACAAAACATTTAAAGAGAAGTGTTCGGTGTGAATGACGAAAGTGTTAGATTACGAAAGATATGGTCTAAACTAATTACTGGGTTCAGCGACGGCTGCCAGTTTGGGCTGTGACCCTGAACTAAATGTGGGTGATCCCCTGGCTGCAGACCATTGCTATAACCATGGTCATACAATCAGAGCAGGCCGGGCTGTGTGCGTGAGGTGAGGGCCGGGAGACGGGCCACGATGCCGTATGGCATAGCACGAGTTAACCCTTTGCACGTACGAAGACCACGCTTATACGCCCACATAGCATGTGTACGTGTAAGTAATGTCACGACAGTTGGGGGGGCATCCTTCATGAAGCGCTCGTATCCACCAAAATAGCAGAGCGCATTCGGCGAACAAGATGGATACGAGAGTGTTATGGTTTCTTAGTTAGTAGATACGAGAGCTTCTTGAGACGATACCCTGGGCAAAAGCGGTGGTCAATGAAAGTATCTGGATTAGAAATTAGGCTGACACGATAAGACTGTATGGTTCTGGGTGTATTACTATTAGAACACGCTTAAAGTAAAGCTTATCTTCCGTCGTTATATAGTAATCTCAACGTGGTGTAGTATGCACTTCCCGTAATATTGTATGCGGTGGTAAACTTCCCAGCGTGTTGTTGTCGTAACTTTAGCATGCTTCAGTATGGACAAGATCAACACTAGTCCACACATATGCATGGCCAGGGACATATGTTAATGATATAGTGTGTAGGCTATAGGGTATATGAAGTTAACCGTACGGCGTCCATTTGGTCAAGACTTGTCATCAGGGTTCTAGTAGTCACACGAAGAGTACAAACCTATGCACTATGTGATAAAGTTTAGGATAACAATGCTGTCTTTCAAGGTTCTAGTAGTCACACCAAGAGTACAAACCCATGCACTATGTGATAAAGTTTAGGATAACAATGATTTTTACGAACGTTCTTCTCGAACATCAACGGGATATGGTTGTTTTATGGTTTCGCTTCATAGTATACAGTTTCGTAAGAAGGGTTCGAATTAACATTGAAGGACGTATCTTCTATCTCCTATGATCCTTCCTGTCGTAGACTTTCATCAGACAACCTACCTACTATCATTAGTAGGCCTACGTGTCTATGGGGGACACATTATTATATCTACACACATCATTGTGGGATAGTTTTATTTGCAATGACTAGACTAGGAGTGACCTTGCTTTGAGATAAATATACGGTAGTCCCATGGGAAATACGTCTTTCCAATCCGAACTTTGCAACCCGTTACCAACTTCAATACCAAAGGTTGACGTACAGATTTAGATATCTCCTTCCATATCACTCGGAGCAACTCGAGACAATACGGATCATTCATTCAGAATGTTATCAATGAGCTCCATCGCCTCTGACCTAGCGTGTGGGTAAGCATGTATGAAGCAATTAGATGACATGCTCTGGCCCTCACTTTGATAATAACAGACTAAAAGGCAGGTAGGCCAACGCACCACAGACTTGTAGACTCAGCCACATATAGTCTTATAGCTGACAGTGTAGATGTCTTAGTTAGATAATTAGAAGCTATCTACCTAACCACTAGTTGTGGTTACAAGTCCTCCCCGGGTGGCATCGTAACGTATGCGAATGGAAGGGGACGGGATTGAGACATCACGCCGTTTAACCCGAGTACAAAGTATTCCGACGCTGCCTTTTAATCTTCACCACGTGGACAAAGCCCAGAGGGAGTGTGTGCTCACAATGGCGTCGGTTACAGGAGGAACACGTCATATCCCACCTCACGCCTCGACGTGTATCGGTAAATACCGTGCCATTGTACGGGAGTATGAAACGTGGATTATTATGTGATACTTTTGCACACAGTGTCGCATTGAACAGCCATGCGGACATAGAAATGTCGAGCACACATCACAGTTAATTATACGACAATTATATAAAAGCAAATCCTACTACTTATGACATATCCTTTGGTATCTATCAAATAAAAACATATAACAACAACAACCGAAGGTTACTTCCAAGTAACAGAATCTATCAAACAAACAAAAAAGCAATGACCTTGTAAAGTTTACGAACGTACGTGATTGTAACTCTATCAGATGTGGAAGTAGTTGCAAATAACGCACACTTTGGAATACAATGGGTATTGTATATGTCTTTCCTGTGTATGACTGCAACATATGCTAGCACCCACGTACTGCTAAATTGTCTCCCGTCGGTACGTGCCAATACGAAAGACCCCCCCTTCCCCCAGCATTGTCAGTCTAAACGAAGGTACTCTAAACGGTGTATGCCTATTCCGTGATAAAGACAATCTCCTTGGTATTCAGATGTTAAGTCCAAACGACACCTCGCGGTCACTGCTCGCCGAGTTAACAACACATTCACAAAAGATCCTCAATGACCAAATGCGCCACCATCTATAGGTCTCCATAGGGTTACTGTCGTATATACGGTTTCATCGTTACAAGGCGGCAGTCACAGAAGCCAGATGGGAACAAAAAAACACACCTTCAACGTCTTCTTTTAAGGCCTAGGCCTGTTCTAATGGGTTCATCAGTCTTGTTCTTTAAGAATTACCTCAGAGTTAGCGACACAGAAGAGCTCAGACTACGCTTCCTGCTTGAACGGACTTCCATTGTATATACATAGGGGCTACACCGTCCACCCTGCCACCCAACATGTTCACCGGGGCCCCGAGGTTACGAAACCTCTTGAGTACGATTTTATGCTCAACTCAAAGTTATGTTCACAGATCCCCATACAATTTGAGTTTGAGCATGAACTCGTATACTCAATAAGTTTCGTAAACCTCTGGAGCCGAGAACGAATTTCAATAAGCCACGATATACATCCTATACGTGTTAACCCCTCCAGCATTATCTGATACGGTAATGCACATTTGCTTGTTATCTGATAGGGAACTGTGCTAGTTAGCGGGGGATGTGATATTACAAATACCAACGAGAAGAAAGGGGAGAAGTAAAAAAGAAAAAGACGGTCGTCTATTGAGTATGGAAGATTGTTGGAGACAAATATATAATTCTATCGGTTGGAATTTCGGTGCAACTCTCGAAATGTTATCAAGCGTTATCCTTCCATTATCCTCACTCTGGAGCAAGCCATTGGAAATGCGATAGTATTCGTTGGCGGCTTTGACACATCCTGCCAATAGTCGCATACATCATTCATAATTCTCATAATTCAAAGAAATGTTCACATCACAACATTGACCTCATTTTCATTTCTTTCAATCTCGCGTTCGACGGAGAGAAAAATAATAGTCCCATTTTCTGCCCCAGTGCATTCAGTTAGCTACATTTGATACGAGTTGTTGTGTCCATTCACTAACAAATATTACATCGGCATCATAAAAAGTTGACATTGGACTCGGACCACACTGAAATACACCCGTGTGGAGGATGCACCTGGAAGTGCGGTACGGGGTATAATCAGCCAGTGGCTATATATACACACACACACACACACACACACACACACACACACTACACACACACACACTACACACACACACACACACACATCCGTGCCTATACAGCGAGCAGTGATACAAGGATAAGGGCACTGATGCCGCCGGGGATCTAGGGACTTACCATTCCTCTACACAGACTGAAGGTAGCCTGCGACTCAGGTACTCCATCCAAAGACCCCGAGTAGAAGCACCGGTCCAAGCCACTGCCAGCCACGTTCTGGAAGTCTGAGTAATTCCCATCTAACCTCTGCACCACTAATCCTGGGTATATGAATCCAGACAGTCGCTTAAGCTTTACCAGCATATCCTTCCCAAAAGCGCTAATCCTGTACTGCATTACATCCTCCAGGTCGCTGCTTCTCCCGTGCAACTTTTTAGCACCAGAAACAACCGTTTCATCATCGGGTTGAATTTTTTCAGGATAAAACACATCCGATTTTGAAGATGAACTTGGCGATCCGCTCTTATCCGGAGTACCTGAAATAAAAAGTGCACATCTCTCATAGTAAGCTTATGGAATAAATAAAATAAAATAAAAAAGTTTAACTTTTGTTTTAAATATATATATGTATCATGCTATGGTCTCTCTCCATCTATCTCTTTTCCCTATCTCTCCCTATCTCTCTCTCTCTCTTTCTCTCTCTCTCTCTCTCTCTCTCTCTCTCTCTCTCTCTCTCTGGGAGGGGGGTGTAAGGGTATGATAAAGTTTGGTTAAAACACTCAATGGTCAAAGGATGTCTACAAAGTTACAACGTTGCGCACGTAGCCTAATTATTTAAAGACAGTTGGGGGTGCGTGGCATTGTTAGGACTGGTGGGGTTGGGTGGGGTGGGGTGGGTGGGTGAGGCTATGGGTCGGGGTACGTTACCTGGCTCTTGAGGTATTCCAGCGTCACCCTGGGTTGGCTGTGCCAAGATGATCACTTGAAGCAGAAGTAGCCAACACAGCCGTTCCACGACAGTCAACAATACTGAACGCATTGCGACAACCTCCACGAGTTAATCCAGCGTCATCGGCATACTCATTGAAAGTGTTTTCTGTCAAAACCTGTGACAACTCCTCCAAGAAACACACCGATCACTCCTCTCGTCTGCTACCAAACGCAGCATGTGAATATGCGTGAGTAAAACACAGCCCCGGAGCTGGGCTGGCCCCGCCCCTCAGAACTCCCGAACCAATCCAGCCGCTCCGTCGCCCTGTATACTACTATGAAGCAGTGCAACCGCTTTATAGCTATCGAGTACTCGGAGGTCCCACAGTTAGAGATAGTATCACTGGGTGCTAGAACGAACTGGGATGAGGATGTACTCGTACTTATTACTCGTACTTAAATACTCGTAATAATAACAATAATAACAAGATGATGATGATGGAGTTCATTTGTAAAGCTCCGAATTATATTCGCTCAGTACAAAACAATATTCACTCAGTGCTATACTCCTAAACAATGTTATTGATAGTAGAGTACTTTATGAACTGATAGGTTTTGAAGTCTGATTTTGAAAGCACACTTGGTAACATTGGATTGGGTACCACGTGCACTTGGTAACATTGGCTGACCGGGTACCACGTACACTTGGTACAACAGCTATAGGGTACCACCTATAATATGCCGCTGGCCACAGCTAATTGACATGAGTATACTATACGCAGTAAGCACACTATGACTACAGTTCGACATTAGTATGATGTAGTTCTAGGACAGACTAGATGTAGTTCTAGGACACAGACTAGATGTAGTTCTAGGACACAGACTAGATGTAGTTCTAGGACACAGACTAGATGTAGTTCTAGGACAGACTAGATGTAGTTCTAGGACACAGACTAGATGTAGTTCTAGGACACAGACTAGATGTAGTTCTAGGACACAGACTAGATGTAGTTCTAGGACAGACTAGATGTAGTTCTAGGACACAGACTAGATGTAGTTCTAGGACACAGACTAGATGTAG
>JAUTBV010100952.1:0-15937 GCA_032361325.1 Lepetodrilus fucensis | reverse complement strand
CAACGCTTTCTATTGTGGCGGGAGCCCAGTTACAACTATTGTAGCACTACAAGAGCGTCGTGCAACGGGCACCTGGAGGCCTGCATTTCAAGAAAGGGCCGCATCAGTAGCGAGAGTCTAGGCTTACGTCATTACCTGCGATAGTAAAAACCCCGATATAGGACAAGATAACAATACGAATCGTTGGTGAAGCCCTGGGTATCGTTTTACCAAGCTCTCATATGTACTATCCTATCCATAAGTACTATCCTAGTGATTTCTAATACATGGGGATCGTGCACTTACGAGAGCGCTATGGTCTCACAGTGGATTTGAGAGCTTCGAGAAACGATACCCAAACAAATTTCGCAAAGGTATCGCTACGAGAATCGTAGCATTATCCAGGTTTTAAACGTTACAACTCTCTTAGCTCTATGATAGCCCTATGCAACGGAATCCACCATCGTGATTCAAGTCATGAGTTAAATCAGTTAATGTGTTCTACAATTGCAATCTTCGATTTCAAAGAGTAAGATATGGCAATTGAATGTACAATGTATTGCCACTATATAGCTAATGTCTGCACTGAGATGAAAGTTTCCACTAGTATCAGTCATCTTAACGTCCTCTTCAACATTAAACCCATCCCCATTAGATTACACTTAGATTTTGAAGTTTTTGATCTCATTCCTGGTGGAATATCTTTACTCTTTACGCAAATCAGTAACTGCTTTAGATCCTATCCAATTTGGATTGTCGACCACATAATGCAATGAGAATCGATGTTCAATGATATAACGTAAAAGGCTATAATTATCCTAGTTCATCAGCCTTTCGAGTCATAATCAAAGTAATGTATAACCCAGTAAACCGTTTGCCCATGTATTACTGTAGTCTATGACTATTTCGGTGCAACGTTTGTGTATTCTGAATGGATTATGTGCATGTCTTTGTACGCAATGAACATAGGCAATGTTGAAATATTCAGTCTAGCAAATACCGATTCCTTAATATCTACCATTTAAGAGCATACATGCTCTTGTCTTGAAGATATGTCAATGTCTATTTCAATGGGACAATGGAGACGCATAAATTCCCATTGGATAGCTAATAATGTATAGATTGATTTATTCTGGGAAATATCCAAAAATAGCTACGTAGGTATACTACTGTCCTCGTGCTTTTTTTTATTCTGAATATATCGATCGAAAGATCAATTAATTATTATTTCCTTGCCATTCGTAAAATAGTAAATCGAACAACCTTAAGAATCGTGCCGTGTTAACAATGAAAACATTCATGCTCCTGGTATACATATGTTCCATGTGCACGAGTACGAACTGAGGTCACGTGCATGCGGTAAAGCGGCACCATTGATAACACTATCAACGGGTATTCAAGGCTTATCGTGATACATCATCATATTTATTGTTGCTAATTAATATTCGCGGAATACTTTCGTGGGTTTATCACTAGCGGGATAACGCGTTCCTTCACTTCAGTAAAGAGTGGCAGCGTAACTAAACTGTCGAACTGTGAACCTGATAACTCGGTATCCTGAAACTGTTCCTCCTCTATAGACACGCACGTTCCTGGAATTTATCAAGATTCCCCCCCATGAGCTTCCCGGGGTTTCAGTACATCGCAATTCTTTAAGGTTGAGTTCTATCTAAGCTCCAAGAAGGCGACACGATCTGCGAGAGAAATTGCCACTGACTTGTTGTATCGTGTTGCTTAGAAGGCAGCCTGACGTGGCGCATATATACTCATACTCTATGCGTCGAAGACATAGTTGAATTACCTCCGTGTGTAAACCAATGGAAAGGTTCTAAGTTTCCAGCCGACGGCCGTAATAGCAGGAATTTCACGGTGAGAGAATTCATGTGTATCTGCCGTGTTGTTATTTCATTACATTACACTTGGAAATGTCTGTTGGATGATAACAGTCTACGACGTAGCAGAGTCTGGACGGTGAACGTAGTATTTCCATGCGGAGATCAGTGATGGATTCAACATTTGTAAAAGTGTTCGTCTATTGCATGTGGTCAGAAGGTGGTACCCATCAATGCTATACCGTAGTCTGTGATACGGAATTATGTCTTGAGGTTAAAGGAAGATATACTGAGTAACTTAACAGAGAATTACCACCACTACTTGACCTCTGGGAACTTGGTTGGGCGAAGCATTTGTACGTATGTTCAATGACACCTAGCTTAGTGTAACCTGACAGTGTTTTACACTGTTTATGTTTTTGATCAACCCACGCCACGGTTAGTTGGACATTGTGTATAGTGTAGTCCATCCTGATCACAGACCAAGAAGCAAATATTGATGTATGAGTAGTGGATTACCATACACCCCTGCAGTTACCCTCGTCGTCAACAGTATTTTCCAATCACGTCTGTATGCACCACTAATGACCAGAACAACGTGTATACTAATATCTACGCACGCTTCTCAGATCAATAAGCAGCTAATAAAACACCATAAATTACCTCGTGTAAACTGAACCATGCAAACTCCGGGGGTTGGACACAGAGACAGATGCTGCCTATAAACAATCTCCATTCAACGGAAGTAGTTTTTTATGCCTTAATAGCAGTATTTACAACCGTCTCTAAATTGGCCCGTCAACGCACTTCCTACATGGACTCGAACCCGGAATGATCTGCACGCGAGCGAGCCAACGTGACATCATAGCCAATGCATTACCAGCGCTAAGTAGTTTGTGCAAATGAAAAAGGTCCCGTTCGAGACCGGGTCTAGCGGTACGCTCTACAGCAAGGCAACATTCATGCATGGTTTCAAACACTATCAAGGATAAAACCACCTTCCAGTTGGCAAACACTTGCGGCCAGAAATGCCACAATGTGCTTTGTTTGATGATCATAGCGGCGATGGATTTATAGATCTACTATGGAGATATAAAGACGGATGAAACTGTAGGGTGGGTGTGTGTTCTGCAAAGTCCATGGCGTCTTTAGTTTGTGACGTGATGAGATAACGGAAACTGTAAACACAACAATACATGGATACTTCGTCTTCAGAGGAACAGGCTCCCAGACGGAAGAGGTAAGTGTGTGACACATAATTGGATTATTTCACAAATTGAGGTTGACTGTCTGATCACGTAGACTACTGTATCATATTAATGTCCAAACACAGTCAGACTTATTTACGTGGATGATGTCACTAGATAATGGGAATACATCTAAGTGATGATTATTACAGGAAATTACGCAACGGTATGTTACAGAAAATACGTGTGTTTGTGCCTTTGGGAAGAAAGCTATAAAGCACAAGGTTGTATTGACCAGGCCGATGTATCGGCTCGAGACATATCGATCTCTTCCCGAACTCAGGATTCTTACCCGTATCATATGACTCAGAGGATGTGATCTGTTTAAATGTTCTCATACGTTCTAGAAAGTCTAGGATTTTTCTACACGTATTTGTTTTCAATTCAAATATATACCAATAATAGTACCAGCTGTACTCATTTTTGGACTGTATGACCTTCTGCGATAGTATTTATTCTTTACAGAAAGCCCACAGGAAACGTGTTTGTTAATTGGTTGTTTTCACTACTGTAGACGCAACTCTATTGTCTGTACATATTGGGGACTGATTAGCTGCATGATTGGAAGTCTATACGTATGTCCTCAGTCCTGGTTGAACGATCAATTCTGCACTGGATGATCATCGTCTGTTCATTAAGTAAACATGAAGTTAGATAATACCATATCTTCCAACTGGAAAAAAAACCCATGTATACGAAGAAGAGGAAAAGAAGAAGAATGTTTATTAAAGTGCCTAGCACATATAACATAACATTTGGAATTCAAAAGATAGTCCATTTAAAAGAACATGTGCTCAGCCTAGCTAGGCTTATTAGACACCTAGTGTCTGCGTATGTACATTTTAATAGTTGTTAAAAGTAACTATAAAGAGGACAGGGATGGATGTCAGGATGATGAGTACAGATCTGGATGGCGAAGAGTACATGTACTTAGGTCAACGGCAGGACATGGTATGCGAAGTGAGGACATGGATGCATATTGAGGGAAGGTATGCATGTGAGGACATTTATTTTGCGGACAGATAAGAATGGTTAGGAAAGATAAGAGTATAAGTAGTACATATTATTGCAAATATATGGTATGGTGCAGAAGCTGAAATACGAGAGAGAGAGAGAGAGAGAGAGAGAGAGAGAGAGACGATATAGAGAGAGAGAGCGAGAGAGAGAGAGTATGTGTGAGATAGAGAGAGAGAGAGAACACACACACACACACACACACACACACACACACACACACACTCACACACACACACACATCCAATCTCATCACCATCAAACATATCCAACCGTCGAATCCTCTAGACTATCCTTCTGCATTCTATTCTTACGCCATATTTTTGTGTCTAATATCGTAGTTTGATATTATTCGTACTTGTTGATGGATGGATGAGCAGTATTGATTTTCTATAAATATTGACCTAATCCCGCAACATGAAATCAATCATACTCCTCGATTATTGAGCAACGGTTCTTGGCCGTGGTGAGACATCAAGTGGAGAATAGTGACATCCATTCCGACTACGACCAACATCATTCCTTTATCCCGTGTATATGAACTCCTTGCATGATCCATTATGTCACATCCATCTTGTTTTGCCTTAGGCAGGCCTATAATAACCTGGGATTTTTACGCCAATCTCTGAAATTAATTGCAAAACCGTATCAATAATGAAGTATGCAAGGATTAGTACGCGGCGATACGAAAACTCATGTAATCTATCTAGATGGAATCGCTCATGCCACTATGCATGGTTAAGTAGTTGTACTTTTGAGTAGGTAATAATTGTATGGGCGATAAAATATGTTTTTGTCTTTTAGAATGATTATACTACATTTTATGTTCACCTTTTCACGTATTGTTTAAAGCATTATTACTATTACCAGCATCATCATAGCCATCATCATAATAATACTGATACAAATACTAATGTTATAATAATAATAATACTAATAATGCTGTTGCTGCTGCTGATGCTTATTATTATTATTATTATTAGTAGTAGTAGTAGTAGTAGTAGTAGTAGTAGTATTAAGTATTATTATTATATTATTATTAGTAGTATTATATTGCCGAAAGTTTCAGCCACGAAACAGAAACAATCCAATTTACAAATTGATCCAACCTGGCATTGTTTATATAATCGTACGCGTGCAGATTGTCAGATTTGCGTTGTAGATTAGAAAGACAAATAGAACATGTGATGGCCAGTATCACCAACCGAAGCAAGGTCAGCTACGCCGCCATCTCTACGAACCCTTTGCATTATACACTAGGAACACGTATCTATTAAACTCTAAATCTATGGCTATAAAAAAATACATACACATCTATTTGCTGGAATCAATAATCTGACAAGTAAGCGTTGGGAGTTGGGCTTTTACCGAAAATAGAGCGACTATCTCGCCTTTATTCTGAATACGCAAGATCGAAACCGGATATACGGAATCTGCAAGAGGAACATTGCAATCGATACCATAGTCTTGGATCTTATGTTCATGTCCATTGCATTCATTCGATAACTAGTTATCATATCTCCAACATTGAATCAATAATATAATCAAGAAGGCCTTTTGGCGTTCATCAAACAACAAGTTGGGGGGTTCTCTGAAGTCTGAATGTATTCAATGTCACCTATACATACACTCTCATGGGAACGCATTCAGCTTTATTGACGCCACGCTGGTGCCATGTCTCTGGGGGTATGTCCAATTCATTCATCCGCACCGTGTAATATGTATGCACGTACTTCTAAGGAGGGTCGGAACAGATTCGGAACAGAGGGTCCGGACCACTGGATCGGAATACCGGGTCAGAGGAGGGTCATTTACCTAAAACCAATCCCGCACATGACATGAGCACATATCAGATTCCACAGTATACAATACACAGAAGGGGTTCACTAACATGACTACAGCAATTTGTCCGCGGAACGTCGATGTGCGTTTGTAATTATGAAACGTCCCTCTAGACTCTTTAATATATAATACACCTAATATCATCTTGGGAATATCAAACTTAATATCATCTTGGGAATATCAAACTTAATATCATCTTGGGAATATCAATACGACATGTTTGCTCCTTGTGGTATTTACTACTTACCGTGTGCTGTCTGTTATTGCTTTATATAGTTATAACTTATCATGTTACCAAAGCATCCAAAATCCCCCAAACAGTCTAGCTGGTACCAGATGAATAGAGTAACCATGCAAATCACATCTGGATACACATCGAGAATTAATGTTCTTCCAAGTGGTCACGACTGCGTGTAGCCAGTTTTCGAAATTACCACTGGAAACTTACTGGCCCGAATAATGATACAAATAACAAATGTTTAGAAAAAACATGAATTTCTACTGGCCTTTAGGATACCTTTAGCATTCGACAAAGGAGGACATTGAGCTGTATGTACTTACTAATACATGCCATGCTTGCTCTGACATTATACTAGAAATCATCATGATCTTGTAAACTGGGACCCATCTCTTAGTTTTATTACACCCTCCATTCATACTGTACCCATCCTCGAAAACCCAGGCCATTATGACTACACTAACCTGACGGAGGTTAGTGTAGTCATAATGACCTGTGTTTTCGAGGATGTACTGTACTTAACACCATCTCGTTCAACCTGATCATCGTCGTAATGATTGATATTCTAAACTATTTGAATTATAGTATGCTTAAGCTCATCATATTAGGATACTTCACGAACATGCCACTCTTGTACCTTCTAAATTGATACGGTCTAACACACATTTACAGGATATAATGACAATTAATGCAATTAATATTAAATACCAACCATCTATGTGAACCATACTTTCATCTCGTACGTATACTAGTATCATAGTGATAGATCAACGAAACAATGTCTTGAACAGATTTAATTCCCTTTGAACACAAATGGGCTTGCGGGTAATTGTTTCTCTCCGTTATCACTTACTACGAGTGATTCGTAATATAAGTTATGATAAGGTATACTGTGCACTTAATAATGAAAGTATTACCCTTGTTTTATGTCGATATCCTGGAAGGAATTTCAAACAAGTAACCTTCTCAAATAATAAACAGAATACCATATTCGTAGGACGTAAGCTTCAGACATTACCTATCTGACTGGATAGTCCCGACCACAGCTAGATCACATATATAGTTAGACACATAGTTAGATCACATAGTTAGAGCACACCGTTAAGCTCAGCACTTAGTGAGATTACATAGATCATATAGTCGGGACACCTAGTCGGATCACATATTAAAATAGAATATGTGATAAATACATATATATATATGATTCCTTTGACAGTGGTTACTATATTGAACCGCACATATTTCTTGTAAATATGTTGGTTTAAAAAAAAAAAATGATTTGAAACACTTGAGCGTAGGAGACTGTTCAATCTTAGTGATGCTGAATACTGGAAAGAACGATATCGAAATTAGACAATTTTTCATTCGGGTACATGTAGAATTTGTAAAAGACATACATGATTCATTTTATAGTGACTACCATATTGAACCTCAAGGTCTTCGAGAACACATCAATAATGTCTTGTATGTACATAGTGATGTCAAGGCCGGAAATACCCGCCTCCTCTTTCAATAGACATATCCATAATTCAATGTGGAGCTTAAAGTAACAAATGACAATGCATCTCCGTGTGACTTAATTCGTTGATTAGAATGTCGTGGCAGCATTCCTAGCTACTAATAATTAACACTGATTGGCGAACGCCGTGTTGCAGTAGGGACATTGTATGTGTAGGCTACACGTGAGCCGTTTGAAAAAATATTAGTAGTTTAATTACTGAAATTATTAGGTACGACCGGGAAAAATCATGGAGACATGGTCGTTTGTAATTGGTGTCTAAAAACTAGAGGTTGCATTAAATTAATGGCCCATAATTACATTAGTAATAATAATCGCAATAATATTAACAATAATAATGATGCTTCTACTACTGCTACTACTACTACTACTATTACTACTACTACTACTACTACTACAACTACTACTACTACTACTACTACTAGTACTACACTACTACTAATAATAATACTACTACTACTTCTACATATTCTACTACTACTACTACTACTACTACACTACTACTTTTACATGTTCTACTACTACTCTACTACTACTACTACTACTACTATTACTACGGCTACTACTACTACTAATAGAAATAATAATTTTAAAATCATAATAATAAATCCATTTGTAACCCGTAAAATGCCATTCACTCACGAATTGCTCATTGCGCTACAAAACATGTTATTGATAGTATTTTGTGAATAGATAGGTTTTGAGACCTGATTTGAAAGCTGATAGTGATGAAGATAGTTTAAGCTGTAGAGATAGCTGATTACACAGAGAGATAGCACTAGCAGTACATTTAAAATATCTTTATCCAACATATATACATCAGCTTAGACAAATGAGTAACAAGTTTGCAATACAGTTATCTTAGCATCCTTGGTCTTGTCAGTACCAGCCGGTGCTCATAGGTTTAGTACTGCAACATTCAGCGCTACGGATGTTGTGGGTTTCCTCCTGCCATAAACTGACAAGACGTGATATTAGTGAAAGATTCTTGAAAACGACTCTAAACCCCAATTAAAATAATAATTTGAGCCAATGTACCTGGCTGAGGAAGTGAAGTGATTTATTTCATTTGCTATATATCGATTGTCTAATTCAAATACAACTGCATGCGCATAGCAACTACCTATAATGCCGAAAGTGCATCTTTACCTAGACACAATCACCACATGTGTCCCGGATTTCTCCCAGCTGCCAATACACTCTAGGCCTATACGCCGACGATACGTCATCATCAAAACACATACCGTCATACGATCCACTCTGCATCATGATTTGTCATATATATCTATGCAGGCAATCACTGGTGGCCAGACCTATGTTCCATCTATACGACTGTGTGGTATTAGACTTGTTTAGATAAGGCTCTGGTTTAATGGAAGAGTTTCTGCAAGACTCCCCAAATCGCTGAGCATCATGTCTGACTCCGTGTGTAGATCGATGGACATTCACACACACACACACACGATAACTCGCAGGAGAGGAAGACAGTACTACCGTGTCTCTAAGTTATCAGCTATAAATCACGTATCCAAGAAATTGGGTGAATCAGTCAGTTCGGCGTGACCTCAATGAGACAATGTCTGTCACATGATACCATTGCATCACGTGACACATATGCAATTATTTGACCGAGACATATATGTAATTATATGACCGATAAACTGTAAATTTAGGATATCGGGATCAATAAGATTGATCCGACTGATCCGATTGACCAGACGCATTAGGAGTGCATATGTCGAGGGAAACACTCGAGGAATAGTGGCGGTTGTATGTCATTGTGCATTAACTATACACATGTATACACTGACAACGCATGGCATACACGGGTAATGTTTAATTCGGAAATGGCTTTCAGCATACTATTGCTTTTGTTCCGTTCCCAGACACTTCTCGAGGACTATTTCTATTGCATTTTGGCAGGTCTCCATATTCGCGTACATTGTGGTTTCCATATTTGGAACGGCCAGTAAAATATTTAGTAAGGCAAGTTAAGTGATGAATCTCAAACAACGCTGTATTGGAACTATTGAATTTACCTTAAATAGTGTTAATGCATTTATAAAAAGAAAACGTGTGCTAGTGAGTGTGTACATGCCTACTCCTGAATCCGTAAGTATGGCTGTAGTGCATGCGTCCTTGTACCTAGATCAATGAATACCGTCGTGAGTATACATTAAACTCATTTATTAATGGTAATTAAAAGCACTAATGATGGAGCCTAATTATTGGTATAGATTGCCATCAACATGATGAACCAGTAATTTCTTGGCTGTTTCAGACACATGCGTATATATAATATATCACTTTCAGAAACTATGGCCATATCATTGAATATCTTAATTCGTGTATGCATATATACATTTATTATTCATATTTGTGTTATTACTACTACTACTATACTACTACTACTAATAATAATAAGTACTACGTCGTCTACTAATACTACTAATACTACTACTACTTTTACTACTACTACTTCTACTTGTCACTACTACTACTACTACTACTACTACTACTAGGATTCTAGAAAGCGACTCTAAACCCCAGTACAAAAAAACAAAAAACAAAACTACTACTAGGCCTACTAATAACAAAATTAACAATAATACTACTAATAATAATTGTATTACTCCACGTGTTGCTATGGATGCCCTTCACTACCCCAAACCGGAACTAGGCCAAAATTACCGAAATCTATACATGTAGAAACACTTTAAAAAATACACACAATCAACACAGTTTCATATCATGCGTTCTAATTTATTACCGACATAGACTCGAAATGAAAGAATGCTGCCATGATAGATAGTTATCGAAATACAGCATCCTACATAAACAGTTCATGCCCTCAAAGGCAAATTAATGACAACAGATCATTGGAAGATTCTGTGCGAGAACCGATATGTCACTTCAGCCGTGGGAATTAGGTGTCAGGTGTCTGCAAACACATTACTGATCAGACGACAGGGGAGTCTAGGACCCTGGAACAATCAACACTCATCCATGCAAATCTACATCTCAGAAACACGCTAGCATGCATGCGTCATTACGACATTAGTGCTGTTATCTACGTTTATTGAAAGAGGGTAGAAACATTATTTATAATAATATGTATTCGTTGTAATATAATGGATATCAATTATCAGTATCATGTTAATATCCTAAACGATGTTCACAGAGGATGTTCTAAGAACGGTAAACAACAATACTAGTAGGCCTATATACGTGTTACATAATATTCTTATTATGATACCACTGAACGGTGAAGCATTACAACACTATGATACATATAGCTGTTTTATGTTTCCAACGACATTCTACTGAGCAAATAGCACGAATGTTGGCGACTAATCAAACTTGTTAAAAGCACACATATTTGTACTTCAAAGAAACAGTTTATAGTATGGTACTAGTACTATAATACTAGTAATGCCTGTATGTATAATCACGCTGTTCTACCTGTAGACTGCGTGTTGTATATCAATGATTCAGTTGACCATCTTCAAGGTTCGTCTTGATATTTAGCAAGATATGTCACTGGTATTTGAAAGTGATAATCAGTTTGTACTGGTAGATTGTATAATGTACTTTGAAGGAAACTAAGTCCGTTGCTATTACGTGTATCAACTTATAGATAAAATATATGTACCATATATCTAATGACTTGTGAAATGTAATACTAATTTAAGTACTGAATTTATTCCAGATAAATAATGGATCCACCAAGGGACACAGTCCACATAATGTAACTTCTGTAATTACTATTTTGACTTTCTACGGCATGCATGCTCTCAATATCGTATGTGGCCTTCGTTAAATTATATTTATGGCTTGAAAACGAATACCGGATGAATTAGAAATCAATGTCCGTAGTGTAATATAAGTTATACGTCTTCATGGTTGGTTTGATTAACAAACAATTCATTCATTCATTCATTCATTCATTCATTCACTATCATAGTAAAGTATCACCTACATAGAGCAACCTGCCCGTATTCGGGTGTGTTTTTTTACACCAGTTACATGGCCTATTCCAGCTGACGCACATGGCAACATATTGTATTGATTGGAAAGGATGATTTTTCTAACACAATTTCATTTAAAAAAAAAGACAATTAAAGAGAACGACTGCTATTCGTGGATATGTTTCTATGAGGTATTGCTACAGCGTTGCTCTATGGTATCAAGGGGACGCTATGCCATCTCTATATGGTTATCGTTAAATCACAATAAGAAACAGACAGAGCGGGAAACGATTAATTTCAGAGAAATGATATCTCACGAGGTTCTAGATTTAGATAATGCAGATCTATTTTCCTGTCAAATACTAAAAATAGACCAAATACATGTACATATTAATCACTATTACATGTATATTTATGGCTGTCTTAAAATACAGCGTTTCCTTTAGTAATGAAACATTGTGATAGTTTCAGTTGTATATTCATCTATGCTATTTGTAGTTCATACGTTAATGCTCTCGGTTATGTATTGAAAACATGCTTAGTTCTTGACGTGAGGAGTTTTCACCAATGCTCTTCTGGCAGACAATGGGTAATGGAAAAGTTTTAGAACCCACTTTTGCTACCAATGTGATTAAAATCAATATTTCACACGTGAAGAATATTTCCTTCATTGTCGGCTAGCCCTTACTTGCACCAATTGACCGTAAGTAAATCCTGTGGAATTAATATCCCTAATATGGACATGTCCACGACTGCATCTGGAAACCTCAGACAATACACTATATAACCGGACGTGACGTCACAGGCGTCTTGGTTAAGTGACCCTGAATTATTGAGGCTGGTTTTCTTGATCATGCGATAGGGTCATAGCACTTCGTCTAGCGGTGTAACGATCGCATACGACCAACAGGAAAAGATCCCCTTCCTTGAAGTGTTTACTGTGATGGCGTAGAGGAGAACTGTATGTTTACCAATGCGGGATTTCTTACGTCACGACGGAGTCTTCAATCTTTTCCATGTCTGTGACCATTGATTGCGCGGGTTAAAAGTTACCCCGCTCCTACGCTTCATATTGAATGTGATCGATGTCAGAATTGAGCATTACATTGAAGTGAATGACAAGCCTCGTGGATTTGTAGGGAACACTTTTCGAGTTATATTTGGGGAGGTTTTCGATTGATGTCACTCATTGAAGTCTAAGATTTGCGATAACGTTAAGAACACTGTTTGCCCTCTAGTGATCGCAGCATTCATAATTAAGTGGACTCGTGTACGATAGAACTTGTGGACTGATTACATACACGCTTATGTATTTGTTACTTATCATTATTAGTATTGCATATTCCAGAGAAGGAATACCTATATGGAATACATCTTATATATGTATTTGTAACCGTAATTACAACAGTAATTTTAAATGTAGACATCGGACCAATTTTAGGCCTTATCAATAAAATAGTTCATATTTAACGGTTTGAACTACATTTTAAAAACCATCGATTTTTACCATTCTTAGCATGACCTGAATTGAACAGCATACATTTTAAAGTAATATTAACTCCAAAGGTATCAATCGGCTACAGTATCAAAGGGGTTATCTATGATCAAACAATTTGCGTTTTTATAATTAGGCCATGACATTATTGTTTTGAATCCTAAGAAGAGGATTTGCGTAATGATAAGCGAGCACTAAATCATGGACAAAGAGTAGCGGTGATAAAGAAAATAAGACATGGAGTTACCTCGGCACTTCAGAGTGTTACTGTGCGTAAAGCGATCAAATGGTCGCCTTGGTACAACTTTCCTTTGTCATTACCAGCAAATAATCGAGACTGAAACGTGGATCAACACGTATTTCAATTATCTAAATTCATTTACTGATAACTTTATCTTAGGCAATCAGTATTGATCTTGTGGTAGAATACAGTTAGACGAGACAGATTTTGGAATCCATTTTAGAACTTCAATAGAAATCTATGAAATTATAGTGAGGAATTTCTGGAATGGTGCGACTGGAATTGTTTCAAACCTTTGGAACAAGGAATTCTATCACGATTCGTGGTTTCTCATTGATCTCGCCCAGCAACAGATAAGCAGGGTCCGTGTCTGGTAGAACCCCGCAGACTAGCAGATTCCGTGTCTGCCAGAACCGTAGACTAGCAGATTCCGTGTCTGGTAGAAACCCTGCAGACTATAGCAGATTCCGTGTATGGGAGTATCCAACACAAAGTCAATTAAAACTTAGCTGGCGTCGAACTTCTCCCCTTTCATCGATTAAGCTAGACCGTTCTTCTTATTTTTTTCTTCTCTCACTTTTCCTACGAATTAAAAAAGCAAGCACATCGGTATTTGCAATCTGCTGGTATAACCGTAATGTGTCGCGAAGAACCACGCATCCAGCGCAGAGCAGAGTAGAGTACAGTGGATGTGGCTGAGAGTCTGCGAGTCATTCAGCACCGGGCTGGCTCCCAGGCAAGACGAGGGACCCGTCCCATCACTATGCCCCCAAGACGGGTGAGGTTCCGGTAAGTTACTTACTGATTACATTGAATCCAGTTAAGGCAAACTAATCGTTGGTTGATACATTGAGATGCCGATGAGATATGAGTTGATTGGTTAGGCTATGGATACGCCGGTGTTTCTAGGAAGCTTTTAAAGATGTTCTGAATCTGGTGAAGGAAGTGTAGATAGAGCTTTCATTGTCACGGTAAGGACTGGAGAGGGATATGTTGTAAATAAGTAAATTCTTTGCTTACTACTTCTTCATATGCGCTCAATGATATTCCAATGGTGTCGATGTCGGAACCTGATGTGTACGCACGTTGTTATAGTGCTTAACCGACAGCAATTTATAATCTGTAAATCCAGGGAAATATGTAATAGGAGATAACATGTTTTGAAGTCAGAATTTCACTTTCTTGAAATAGAAACATTATTAAGATTGCTTCGTGAATTCTGAGATATTTCGAGAACACTCTGTGTACAGTCAGTCAATATTATCGTTTGACAGTTTCTCCAACCGACTTGCTCAATATCGATAAAATAAAGAAGTTGACATAAATCGATTGTTTCCAGCGATATTCTATCATGGCATTGTCAAATTTGTTCTTTTGCTAAAGTGAACTCTATATCTCATATTTAGAGCTCGATGGATAGACTTTACAAAGCTGTTCTAGTTATTATAGATAGACTTGACTACTAGTATTCCAGTATATCGGGTATGTTCAATGATGATATGAAGACTGCATTAACTGGTGTTTGTTTCAATGACAGCTGATGTTATCCGATACATCTGGTTCTAATTTGACAGGCTTAGTAGGTGTTTCAAGCGTTAAAAGAAATTATCTAACTTTTTCAAATTAAGAAATATTTATAATTTGAAAATAACTTCGTAATTGAATTGTCATTAGCATTATCATACTAAAGTTGTCCATCTCTGATATTCTAGACCAGGGTCCCGTTGCTCAGAACTATTGTAGCTACAACTATTGTAAGGTCAACGCTTGTTATTGTGGCGGGAGCCCAGTTACAACTATTGTAGCGCTACAACTGTTCTGAGCAACGGGCCCCTGGATTATAAGTACTACAGAACATCCTGTCCAAATACTGTGTACGGTTAAGTAGTGACACCTAGTATAAGCTAACGGACTCACTTTTCAGCACACATTAACAGATTAGTAACCATTATATTAGTACGGATACGAGAAGCGATGTTGGAAGGTAAAATGCAATCCTTAATCATGAGAAAGTCACGCTGACCACTAATGAATACAAATGTCCGTGTTAATTTAAAACAAGTATTGAAATGTAAAGTAAATGTAGACAAGTATCTGCAAGTTCTGTTGTGTATAAGGATTCAATTTGGGGGAAAGTATCTTGCTACTATTGACCGTACTGAGTTGTGTGAGGGCAATTCATTGGTTCAGTCGACTGGTACAATGTCCACTAACGGTCTTGGTGGTGGGTTTGATTGAGCTTAGATAAATCCAGAAGAGGAGCAGATACTAAAGATATACGTGAACTACAAGAACATACATTTGGCATTCAACACACGATTCATTAGAGCATTCTAGAACAATAAGTAATGCCCTAACTGAATGTCTAGAACAATAAGTAATGCCCTAACTGTATGTTTTCGTCAATAATTCACAAGGCAAAAGCTAAACCTGATAAACACAGATACATTCTATAGGGAATTGTCTTACGAATTCACGTCGACAATATTCAGCGCTGTTTAATGAAAGTTTTCATGAAATGACATTTTGAATTAATTCCAAATGACATTAGGAATAACGACT
>JAUTBV010100941.1:0-15938 GCA_032361325.1 Lepetodrilus fucensis | reverse complement strand
TTAGTGAGAAAACCAGAAGAAATTTGAGATCGGACGTATTTTGCACGGGTTATACCAGGAAGTGTTTACAGCAATACCATTGTACTTATCTTACAGTGGTAAAACGATATCTTACAGTGGTACAATAGCGATTATGTGTATGCTAAGAGCGTGTACTTTGCATTTTTAAATCCAATTCTGCCCAAAACGACAACTTAATTTGTGTCAGACTGTGATATTATGCCTTAAAGTTAAAGTGTAGTTATAGTTTCATATTTTATCAATCTGCATTGTGTATACTAAAAATTGATCTTGGTACAAGAGAGTGAACTTGAAGCATTGTCATACATTTCAAGAAATGCTCGTTCAGATTTGGTGCAAATTTGTTGTTTATTTGGGTGGTGAAACCGAGAGGGTGAAAGTTACATGAGTAGCAAAGAAAGGTAACTATTTAGGGGATGAGTTCAAAGCTTCGATAAGATCAACGTGTATTTGATTCCCGGTGTTGTTAATTCTATAACTATAGAGCAAAAGTGTCCGACTTCAGATACATGTCCGACTTTAGATCACTTTACCCTACTGGTTTGTCTGTATTTGAAAATAATGTTATAATTTATTTTAAAAAATAGATTATAATAAATTTGGGCCATGAAATATGTCAACAAACCTGCCATTGCATCATGTGCATGTAATTCTATTTTGATGGTAGTAAATACATTGCAAACTTGTCTTGGTTTGTTTCAGCTTGACATTTGAAGACTAGATGCATGCATCGTCATGGTATTTGATCGATTGCGACAATGGTACCACAATCGGGTCAGAGAGGTGACGTCAGAGTCCAGCTCCACAGTCCTACTGCAGGTGGTGGTCTTAAACGCCATGAAACCGCGGAGACTGTCTCCCCGCGTCCTGCTCCAGACCAGTATCTGGTCCGTTGTCATCATTGTGATGTTGTTCATCGCCATCTACTCCATACTGCTGACTTACTTTGACCGGCACGTAGCCTACACATCGCCGGGGCAACCCCGACTCGAAAACACTCTCAAACGCAAGCATGCTCACTTCGCACATAAAGTGAAATTCCGGTCAAAAGCATCAGGAAATCGGATGTTCAGAGGTGGCGGAGACGGAATCTCGGGTAGGGAGTCGCATCGGAAAGTGTTGTGGGACTCGGCGGATTATTTCGACGAGCTCGGAATCCGTCCGAAATGCCATAACGATTCATTGTTGACAATCATCATCACCTCATCACCTGATCACATTGCACAGCGGGAGGCGATCCGTCGGACTTGGTGCAATGCGTCCGCTTCTGGACATTCCGAGGGTACATGGCAATGCATATTTCTCGTGGGAAGGTCGTCGTCGGAACTCGACGCTGCAATCGAGGACGAGGCGGATGAGTTCCGAGACGTTCTCAGGGGGAAATACGTCGACTCGTACCGAAACCTCACGTACAAGGTGCTCCACGGACTCGACTGGTCAGAGAAAGTCTGTCCCACTCCGTACACGTTGAAAACGGACGACGACTGCTTCGTGAACACGCTGCAGCTGATTCCGTTCCTCAGGCACAAGAACAAAGTCACGTCGGACCTGTATGTAGGAAACGTCAACCTGCAGCTTGAGAAGCGGATCGTGATCCGCAGCAGCTCCAGCAAGTGGTCCGTGGCCGTTGACGACTACCCCGAAAAGTACTACCCTCCCTACGCCAGCGGGACGGGCTACGTCATGTCGCGGGACTTGGTGGCCAAGATTGCGAGCGAGTCGCGGTACGTCACAGTGATCCCCAACGAGGACGCATACGTCGGGATCGTGGTGGAGGCGGTCGGGGTGGAGCCGATATCCAGTCCCCGGTTCACTCTGTTCAACAACGGACTGCGTCTGTGCAATTACCTCTACGTGCTGGTGTCGCACGGCGTCAAGGTCGAGAAACAGCGTGTGCTCCACACCAGCATGATGCAAGCACCCGCACAGTGCTCCAGCGAAACCGTAGAGCTGGATTCGTGGTCGTGATGATGGCTTTGAGGCCAGAGAGAAAGAAAAACAACAAGACACTGGCTTCCATTTCTGTTGTGATGAACAGACAATCGTCTAAAAGATGACATAACAAAGTTGTTTTGATATTCTCATTAGTATTCCTTCCATATTTTGACATTCGTGTACAGATGCATATTCATTGCCATTCACTACTCATGTTATGCCATTGTATTGTATGTACTAATGCTGTTCAAATGATCCAACTAACAGTGGTACTCGTGTGTGTATGGGTGAAAGATTTCTGCTGCAATGTTAAGCAACAAATCACACATACTTGCTGGTAATTTCTGAAAGTTATGAAATTAACAAAGTTGTGCTTACCGGTAGTTACATTGGTGTATAAGATGTAGATATCCATGGATGATTGTTGTTTTTTCATTCATTTTGTGTATTGAGTTCATCCGTTCCCTGTGTAAGAATGACATTGAGAGTTAGGTTTCTTGAATGGGAGTACGGTATGATGACTCAGGACAAAATGTATATATATTATTTTGCAATTTGATTTCCATTTTGATGAAAACTGTTTATATGACATTTATTTTCTCATTTCTCCAGATGCATACTTTAAAAAAGTATAGAAAAAGACACCTTTTAACCATTACAAATGATCTCACTACCGTAATGCTATTAATAATAATACTTATAATGCGCCAAATCGACCCCCCCCCCCCCCCCAAGGCATGCTCAAAGCACCACATTATTATCCCCTGACAATGGATCAATTTGTACTCCATGTTCCTTCTCAACTCCCTAGGGAATATACAATGATATTCTGGCATCCCTTGACAATCATGGCTCCCAGAAATATTCAAAATGTCAACAACAAATAAACTTTTAACTAATACTAATAACAGTAGAGTCTATATATCAACACTATTCCTGGCAGATTCATATCTTTATTTCCATGGAAATTTGTTTGCACTGGTTTTTTTTGCAAGTGTAGAACATTGACTTCTTTGTATAGTTTGTACAGCATGATATTCATATGAAACTTGGTTTCATTCTCATCTCTGAATATTATATATATTATTTAGACAATTATGTACCTGTCCTGCCAGTCCGATGCTATTAAATCTTCAGCATTGCTATATAATTTCATTATCATGTGTAACTGGAAATTCATTTATCAAGGCTTGCTATTTTTAGATCAAATAAATATTCAGATTTAGTGTTATAGAAATTTACATAACATTTGCAGCAATATCTCAAACCAATACTAGTATATTAAATTATATTAACAATGTAAGATATTGGCGTGACAATATTGGTGTCCCAAAATTTGAAAATGTTGGCGTTTGTTTGCATGCACACACTGCAATGCATACTTGAATGACGTCTTATCTTGTGGCAGTTGTGCAACTATTTATCAGTTACATTTGTGCAATTTACAGGAAACAAAAGTTGTTGTCATGATAACAAAAATCGTCAGTGTCAAGATGCGACTGTTATCTTTCCTGTTAATGTCATTAACGTTAAACTCCATTCACTCACTCACTCCCATTAATGCAATGTTGACGATAGTTTAAAAAAAGAAGAAGTAACATTTGTTAATAAATTTAAAGTTGCCGTAATAGTTTCTGCCTGACCTAGCCGAAATGATATAGTTTGGAGAAAACATGGTTTGGTGCTATTAATGGACAGAATAATTGCTGATATAGTTTCTGTAACATAATTATAGCTACTAATACTACCATACAAAGTTACAGTTAATCAATTTGCATTTTGTTTGTGTATAATATTATATTACATATAGTATGCAATTTAATTTGAGAAATTTGCTTGAGTACAATAGCGCATTGCAAATGTATGTACATATGATATTATATATCGATGTTTTTTTCTCTTTATTTCATAATATAAGTGCTATTTTTGTGTACATTTTTGTGAGCATTGAAAAATCAATGCTCAGATTTCGTACTGCTGATTGTCTGTTGGAAGAAAATATTTGAAATGTGTATAGTCTATATTTATAATATTGGTTCCAATTTTCCAACTGACTGTGATTGACAAGAGGAAGTAGCGAGTGTCATCCGTGTGAGATATGTTGTAAATTGTGTACAATAATTCTTTTTCATGATCACTTTAAAAAACCCATTAAGAATCATATTGAAACTGCCATGAAATATCAGGAATTGTAACCAGTTAGTTGTTTGTGGTTTTGTTGAGGTTTTTAAAGCCATTTTCAAGATTTGTTTCACACATCATTGTAATGTACCTAATGTTTGTAGTATAATATTTTATCGTGTTTGTAGGTATACTGTATAATTTTTGACAATGTATCGACTCATAAAGATCAACAGCACCACCACTATAGTAAAAGTACATTCGGCAATTATCTAAAGACCTTCGGGCCTAAAATATTATGATTATGCTATGCACAGTTTTAGTATTGATTTTTCTCCATCAGATGCTCTTAGTTAAACAGAATTGCAAGCTTTCAATTCTAGTCTCCCATTTTTGTTTTAAAAAACCCATTAAATTAAAAATCTGTTTTGACAACAGTATGTTAAGCTTTGGGAAACAGACATGTTGTAAACACACACTATAGTGCCCAGGAAAACTTGTAACAATATTGTTATTCACCTATTGCACAATTATGTACATAACACTTCAATAGTTGACAGTGTAAATCTGCAAACTGTCTATAGAACATAGTGTCAATTATTAAGCATATATTTCTTGACCCATACCATTAGTACTAGTCAGTGCTCACAGGTTTACTGCAACATTCAGTGCTAGAGATGTTGCAGGTTTCACCCTACTACCCTAAACTGACAACCCGTGACGTAAGTGAAATAATCTTGAAAGTGGCTCTATTTAAAAAAAAATGTATATAATAAAAGTAAGCATAGTTCATTTATGTTTTGTGCATTTAAACGTGCTCTTTCTGAATCGTGCGTCTTGTGGAACTACAGTATATATATCAAATTTGCTTCATGAGATATCCAGTTGATCATTCCTGCACAGAAGCTTATGAAGTATATTACTTCGTTCTGTAGTTTATTATACCCTGTTGTCACTTGTAGCCATGCTAACTAACTACAATTAATTTCATGATTTCACCGATCCCAATCAGTTTTGAATAATTGATAGGAGCCTATTCATTTTGAGGTATGACATGAATATGTAAAGTAATGCTTACTGTATCAAGGTGGGCAAAATGTGCAACCAGATTTATTAACGTTGACATTGGACAGATATATTACTACTGTTGCAATGCCATATTAATATGTGTATCCTTCACAGCAAGATATTAATTCACACAGTTTTCCACGATTGCATACCATAATGCTATTCCTTGTCAAGATGTTGAAGGCATTTTCGTTGATTTTGTTTCCTTTTTAAAACAATCTTTAAACTGATCAAGGAAAACATGCCTCATGTCTTTCACAAAGACTAATTTTGTGCACTATATGTTTATTTTGCGTTTATATTGGTAATGGTACCGTAATTTAAATGTAAGCTTTTTCACATGGCTCACTTTAAATTGCTTCTGGCAGTTTGGTGCAAACATATTTAATCATTACTAAAATTTATCATGCAGCATAGAGCTAATTTACTAAAATTTCCATTAATCTACAATTATTAATACAATCATCATCTATCATTAATCATGAATAATCAATTATGCAATTGTGTCTTTATATCAGTGTGTAAAACTCCAGCAATTTCACTGTCAGACATGACTGGTACTTCTGAGAAGTTACCCGTCCTCATACATGTTGGCGATGATATACATCTTGAAAAAGTAACACGACATGCGGGCGTGCAAGGATAAAATGTTACCAGTCCTCGCTGAAAATAACCCGTCACGAGCATGCGGACAGGCTCTATTTCGAACACTGTTTATATATATTTATGTATATATATAATATTTTTGGAAAGTACCAGTATAATGTTTGTTTGTTTTAGTTTTTTATAAGGTAATGGCTAATGCTAGTTCAAAATAAAACATTCAAGTATAAAATGGAAGAGTTAATTTAACCTTTGTATTTAGAAAGAATGGAATGACAAAGTGTTGTATATTCAGAGCTACAAAGACTTTCCTGCTTATCTATTAAATATTAGTAATAATCATTCCAAATGGCTGAAATGTTCCTGTTGTAAACATAAAACAATAATGCTCACTTTCATCTATCTATTATATTAAATTAGAATTTGTGTAGAGTATGAGTTGTACATGAAATTACTTTCACTTGATATTGTTGGAAGATTGAAAAATAATTGGGATATTCACAAAATTACTTCACTTAGATCTAATATTTGTGGAGAATTAAGATGGAAAATTATGGGGTGTTTTCACATACGGTACTCTTTATCAAGGATATACCGTAGATCTGCCTTGGTTGTTTCCCAATTCTCAAGGGCATGCTATTTTTCTTCATTTGTCTGAGGTTTGTGTTACCATGGTTACAGATAGTCATTTTGAAATTAATCTCTTTCTGTTGCCGGTAGATGAATTCAACTGAGAATTATTTTGAGTATGATATATTCATGAAATTACTTCACTTGATATTGTAGGAGACTTATAGGTGGAAAAATGTGGGATATTTTCCGACTGTTTGATGATTTCAAATCGCAGCAGTATACTTGGCCATCTCTGGTAGCCTCCAGCATCAACAGAGTTAAGCTTTATTGAGTATGAATCTCTCGCCAGCTCAAACTTGGTGATTATTACATAGAAAATCCACTTTTAAAATGAGAAATATTCATGCATGTATTGTGCGAGATTGGAACCCCACCTTGCATAATTAGTCGACCAAACATTTAAAGTTTACTCAATGTATTCTCCACTCAAATATTCATTGGCACTTATTTTCAATTACTATCTTGGGATGCTTTGCAGTGTTTTCATCTGTAATTTTCTAAGAGTCTGTTATTGAAGTGTAAAGTTTATTTCAATTTTCAAGCGATCTCCTATTGTGCACAAATTCCATGTTATGCACATTAATGTTTGCAATCTCGGTGTTTGAATATTTATCATGTACCAACTTGTAACATTCTCTGTCAAGCTTATACTCATACTTACAGTACTCTATTCAACCATAGCAACAATCTCAAATACTCTTTTATTAACTTGGTATATTTTTTACTCAATTGGAACATTATCCTTTTTAACAATACTAGTGAAGAATCTCAAACAGTGGAGAAGTACAGATACCAAAATGAGATGGAACAACAGGAAAAAAAATAAGGATATTTATGTTAAATTGTGACTTGAATTTATGTATTTATGTCAAACGATGACTCTTGAATAACAGTGCAGTGTGTAAATGTCACGCGTGTTGTGCAGTGCATTAATATGCTGCATAATGTGTATGCTATGTCGATGGTGCACAAAGGTGTCTTGTTACTAATGCTTGATCAGGGCTTGACACCAGATGCAGGTTATGTGTGCAATTTTTATGTTCTTGTTTATTATTAATCTCGTTTCGGGCAGAAGCATCGATCATAAAAAAAGTGTTTTCTGAAAATAAATATCTTTAATACATGAATGATTTTGAACCCCTGTGTGTGTTGGTGATCGGTAATGTTCTATTTTTGTTTGGTACTGTTCTTTTTTGATGTTGGTAGTATGCGTGTTTTTAGTGTGATTTGTGTAGACAAGAGGTGTTGCTTAATTTTTGTTGGAGTGCATAGAAATGACATGGGATATATGATTGTTGTGTACAGGGTCGTATGAAGAGAATGTGTGCCAATGTTTTGCATACATAATTTACATTCCCTTTTTGTTCCCTTTCCGGAATTGTGCATGTTGTTGGCTGAGGTTTTTGTTGGTGTGTGTTTGTGGAGAAGCAGTTTATTTGTCCAGATAGAGAGGAGTTTTGGGGGAGTACGAGAAATCTCTTGTGTATATTTCTTGTACATTGCCCAACATTGCTCCGATTCTGAAATTTATTTAGGGGTACTGGATTGAAAATAATGCGAACATTTTGCAGACATTTATGTCCATTTTGCTTTTCGGAGAGAAAAAATCTTAATGATAGCAATATGGAATTTCATAATGAAATTGGATATTGAGGAAACTAGAAATATCACTTCTACCGGTACTTGGATTTGACCTATTTTGGCTGTAATTTAATTTCTTGTTTTATTATTGACATACTTTTCGACTTGTGGTGAGATTTGGAATGAGTAGGTCAAACTGGTGGAAAAGTTTTTTTCATATTTTTTTTCTATGAAAGAAATAATGGAATTGAAAGTTTTCAGATCATTTGCTGAAGTATATAATCATCATAACTTCAAGGGGGTGTGTTCTACATCGGAATAAATAACGGGTAATTGATTTAAGTAAATTTGAAGAATAATTATGTTGCCTCTGAAATCGTTAAGCACAAACTCGTTAAGTTATGACTTGGTTTGTGGATGCCCATTCATGACCCTCTCATGTCCGCCAAGCGTTCTCGTATCTGCCTATTTCACTGATCACTATGTGTGCACTATGGTCACTTGGTGGATAAGAGAGCTTCATAAAAAGAGCTCTGGATTATGAAACATTTTTATTACAATTTCAAGCTCAATCTCAAATTTAATGTAGGGATTTATGAACATAACTTTTGAGTTGAGCATGAACTAATACTCAGAAAGGTTTTGTAATGGATTGATTAATGCTGTTTGACATATATAGTGCTAATATAGTGATTTTACGTTTAGCAAGGAGACTTTAGATTGTATTCACATTGTAATTTTGACACATGTATAATGGCGTCAAGTTGTTTTGTTTATTTTGTTACATTTGTTAAAGTTTATCTATGGATGAAAAACTACCAGTAGAAATTCAATATTGTATGTATATATTTTGACTACTGTTACAGTACTTCTAAAATGAAATTATGCAAATTCAGATTTACGTTAATTATCATTTGATTGTGGATGTTGAACTGTACTTCTATGTATTTTGCACTCACTGATCAAACAATTTAATTGAAATTGTTTGATATTTCTACCTGAAAAATATGTTTGAGAACACAACCATTGATTGAGCTTTCTCAGCTCCCTGAGAGGTATACATGATTGACAATTAGCTATGGCTACCATTTATTACATTGCGACTGTTTAGTTTGCAGTGAAATAAAACCTATGTAGTTCTCCCATTATTCTATGGTTTTGTTGTCTTTTTTTGGTGACTGCGATCACATGAACAAAATACATTACCTGGGCCATTTTATAAAGGATATATAATAGGCCTACTGGTAGCTTATGTTTCAATACCGAGCATTAGTTTGTTAAGTTATAATACCAAGCAATAATAATGTCCACGTATATCTATGCTAGAATCTAAGCTCAAAACTTTGATGACTACCGGTAGTTCAAGCACCGCCTATAATAATTACATCATCAGAAAGGGTAAATAATAAGTCCACATATGATGCAACACATGTATATATGCTAGAATCTAAGCTCAAAGTGTCGTATTTATTACCCATCAATGGATAAATTTCACCTTCTCAACATACTGGGGAGTATATATAACACAAGCTGCCAGTTTATGCTGAAGCCTCGTCACATCCACCCTCTCCCAACAGGTCATACTATTCAACATCATCGTAGTACTCCCTGTCACTGTTGTATGGATATTGCTGTAAATTCATGCAAGGCATCACTGATGGGCACCATTAAAAAAACGTGCCTAGTAAATTGATAGTATGTTACCCCTAGAGTTACTTCCCTTTCCCAAAGCGATACTGTCACGTTTGCTACTAAAACGAAGGCGATGCAGGTTAGCGACTCCAGCTTCCAGTGAGTGAGTGAATATAGAGTTTAACGTCGCTGCGGGAATCTTTCACCCATTTGCGACGACCAGCTTCCAGAGCGTGTCAACAAACACGTCGCTACACCACATTCCTCCATATACATGTATAGCTTGGAGTTGGCTTCGTTGTCAATGCATTAATATTAAATACTTTGCAAATCTTCTTATGCTGTTAATCATGTAACCAAACTTTTGTTCGGCCGAAGTTAGACGACTTGGAGTCCCGAGTTGGACCACTCAGCAGTGCACACCAGATGGTGCTTTGTAGACGATAAAAACCGCGTGGATATGAATATAACACCCACAGGGTGTAGACAGCGAAGATAAGATATTATTTCAAGCGCTTCACCCTGGGGACAGAGGATGCATCACATCCTAACGGGTACCAAGTTACAGCTGGGTGGACTGGAGCAGTGTTGATCGAACCCAAGCTAGGCTTTAACACAAGGCCTGGGTTACCGCATCTCCCCCAGGCAAGGGTACAATCCCAGAGCTGCGCTTACTACATTATCACCCTTGCCATCATTACCACCATTTTTCTGTCGGCAGAGTGAGTTTTCTCTTACATCACACAATCCAAAATGGTGATACATTCGCTGTAGAAGTTTGTGAGCGATATCAGAACCAAGTTTGGGATTGATCGTCGCAAATGGGTGAAAGATTCCCGCAGCGACGTTAAACTTCATATTCACTCGCTCATTGGGATTGAATGTCCTAATTGATAGGCCCTAATCAGATGAAAGCCATTCAAGAGAAACTGTTCTTGTTTTTATATGACATGTGTATGGAACCAGTGACAGTACCAACTTATATGAGGTGGCGACTAGTACTCGCGACATATTTGTTGTTGAATGACAAAGTAGGTGGAGCCTAGGGCAAATCTGATTGACCTATCAATGCTGACCGCAGCTCTTTGATCTCAGTGTGCCCACAAAACGGTAGGTTTGCGGCCAAGGGACCATACGAAAGAAATCGAGTTAGGTCACGTGAACTAGGCAAGATGGCCTATCCTGTGCGCTACGCACGATAAGTACTATACTATAGTTTGGCAATAAATTGCATTGCATTGGCAACTTGGTAGCTTTCTATTTTCTCAAAACAACTAAATAAAGTAGTCACATGTCAAAATGGGATTTCGGAGAACAAATAGGTATTGATAATAGGGGTCCGATAATAGTCTGCACAAACTTGTTATGTGTCAGCAGGAAACATCAAACTTACTTGATTGTGTGTTTTCCGTATTTCACATATTTTCTGATGAGTAACATGATCAACATTTCCGACATGAAAAACATGATTATGAACACGAAACATGTTAGCTTTTTATTTTCTCAAAACTACCCACGGTAGTAAGCTACACGAGATATACAACATACCTTTATAATATGAAAATACATACGTGCAAAACATGACATGGTATATAATAGCCGTACAGTGAGTCAATACATATTCATAGTGTGAGTTCATTTATATAATTTAAAACATTCTGTGATATATCTGGAGACATTCTTTCAACTCGGATAATTTTCTTTAATTCATTATTCGTTTAACCCTCATCAGTACAACAGGGGTCCAAACGTACATCAGAGGTATATTTGTTGTGAGAACTTTTGATCGGCTTGTTATTTGTTTCTTTTATAATTAGGTAGTTGTCGCCTATACTTGTGTCGACATCATGGCCAACTATTATTTGATTTGATGCAGTTATAACATAACTATACGCAATTTTCGATTGGGGTACAAATGCACCCCAGTGGAACTGAGTGTATACATGATAGACAGGCTGGGAGATCAGACCCCCGAACTCAAACGAACGAGGTCCCAATATCTGAGTACAGGGACATTCAGGTAGTGACATGTTTATAAGTGGATTTCTGCCGACGACCAGCCTCAGCATATGACCGCTGGGCTGACTCAAAGATTTAGAATATTCCCATTTTGGTGAAAAATGCATTTTCATGACGTGATATTTCAATAATTATAACACCAGGGTGTTGAAATTAGCAGGATCCATTGGCATTGTCAGGGCTACTACTATTATATTTATGGAATATCTGGAATATGCGGTATCTATTTAATTTAATACACGATTTACAAAGTGTTAAAATGTCTTTCATACACAACGTTGGTTGAAAATGTTTATAATGGGCTAATGTGGTGTCATTGGGTTCCTGGAAGATTAGCTATGAATTTAGTTTACTTAATATTTAACAAAGTGCAACATTTACCACGACAGTTTATAAAAAAATTCATGAGGCGATATTTTGAAAACTACAATATTTATAATGCTGAAATTTATAGGGTCCATTGCCAGGGTTATTGGCATGAGGTATGCATGTGTCTTACTAAATATTTGACATAGTATTTAAAAGACCTCTTTGGGACACCCCAGTGGTCATATGCACGGGCTGGTTACCGGCAGAAATCCACGTCTGAAAATCTTACGCCTCTACCTAAATTCCCCTATACTCAGATATTATAATAGCATCTCATTCGCTGTATACAATTTGAAGTATTCAATTAAAAATAACAAATACAAATATTAAAAACATCCTGGGTCCTAATCTCCAAGTTACAATAATACTTTTGATTGCAAAGACATGCATAAAAATCATTCATATAAATTCGTAATTGCTTATAAGACGTGTGTGATTGCTTTATGGATGCGAATCTGTTACGCATGCATGGCGCACTGCACCAACTAGAATGGTATTTTCATAATACACTAGATATGTGTACATACATCCAATTCTCTTTCATTTGGAAAAGAAATGTTTTAAATAAATACATATACTTCACTCGAAACTCATTTAACTCATTTGTATATGTATTAAACATAAACATTAAACATATTAACATCCTGGTTTCTAATCTCCAAGTGACAATAATACATTAGATTGCTTCAATATGTAATGCATACAAATCATTCATATGACATATACATTCGTATATTCAATTAAACATAACAATTAAACATATTAACATCATGGTTTCTAATCTCCAAGTGACAATAATACTTTAGATTGCTTCAATATCTAATGCATACAAATCATTCATATGACATATACATTCGTAATAGTTTATAAGACGTGTGTGATTGCATGTATAATCCTTTATGCATGCGAATCTGTTACGCATGCATGGTGCTTTCATAATATGCAATATACTAGATATGTGTACATAGATTACAATCCTCATGATCATTCATTTTCTTTTGAATAAAAATATGTTTAAACCTTTTTATATAAACTTCACTCGAAACTCGAATCTATGTATACGTATTCAATTTAAAGTATATATTCAATTACAATATTAACAACTAAACATAATTACCATCCTGGTTCATACTCTCAACGTGTGATGCTATTCGATTGATTCAATATCAAACAAAGAAATGCATACAAATCATTCATATAAATGCGTAATAGTTTACAAGACGTGTGTGATTGTATATAATGCTTTATGCATGCAAAACTGTCGTCACGAATGCATGGCACACTTCAACAACCAGAATGATGATATCATAATATACTAGATATGTATACATATCCCTTCACTTGAACACACTTTACTCAATAACACTATGGCAGTGTTCGAAATAGAGCCTGTCCGCACGCCCACGACGGGTTATTTTCAGCGAGGACTGGTAATGTTTTATCCTTGCACGCCCGAATGTCGTGGTACTTTTTGTTTGTTTTTTAAGATGTATATCATCGACCACTGGCCAACATGTACGAGGACGGGTAACTTCTCAGATTTACCAGTCCTCATGTCTGGCAGTGAAATTGCTGGAGTTTTATACACTGCCTATAGACACGTTCTACGTACATATTCTTACCGACCAGTTCACACAAAATTGGAAAGCCGAAATCCAGACTACATAGCAGTAACGGACTTTTCTATAAGCATTAAACAAAATTCATTACACTTCGAGAACTATCTGTTATTGCCAAATTATATATCAAAACCTCTACTCAAAATAAGAACTACGAATCACAAGCTCCCTATTGAAACTGATCCGTGGGAAAGTGTACCCAAAGAAAATGGAACTTGTAATAGATGACTAACGCTGATAAAAGTAACCAAAATCCCCGCAAAGCCTCGGACTTTGGATACTGTTATCAACTCGTAGGATAACATTAGTATCAAAAGATACTCGGTGGAGATTCTCTATTTACTATACAGATTTGGCGCATGCTTTATAGTGCACTCCATTTACTCGAGTATTTATAATAGTATGTTATCTAGAACTAAATAAGATGATATAAGAAATTTGAGCTTGAGCATGGAATTGTAAGCACAAACGTAGTTCAACCATAGTTTAGGCTAAACTAGGTTTAAGCGATGAGTTATACTACTGTCGGTATGCACAGACCCTAACCCTTAAACCACGGATTAACTAAACCACGTCTGTGCATACGGACCTAAACGTTTAGTGATCTAGGAGCAGGTTAGCTTACTTATCAACAGAATGTGAACATCCAAATAACAACCATGAAGAATATGCTGGTGTTTTTATATTTATATAGACAGACAGAAACATTTATATATATATATACCTTACTGCGCGTGTTTACTATACTATAGCCTATCATTTGTTACCGTCCAAACTAAGCGGAAATAACATGTCGCGTAATAGCCTATTTATTAAACAAGCAAAAAACACCTTACGAAGGCTATTTTCTGACTTTGCTCTATCAGGGTCGTGTTTGGTCATTAGGCAGCTGGACGTTCAACAAGGTACGTTTGTATACTATACATTGGTCAGTGTCGCTCTAAGAGCGGCTGTAAATACCACAAAAAAATAATACGTATGATTCTCTCACCACGCGTACGTATATTACGCATACTGATGCAAGTGCCACCGTGTGCACAGTATGTTACAAGATAATTGAATAATGTCGAGAAGCCACTCGGGATTTGCAACATCTTTGATAAATATTGGTTGTATTCTTTATTGTAGTACATATAACATCCCTGTAAGCAGACCTAAATTGATACTGTTCTCTGTTCACGAATTCATCTCCAAATCTAATCGTTTTGTAATATATATCAATTTGACCTTACGCTGACCAAGCGAAGCCCCGCCCCCTCGAAATTTCCGGTAAGCTTTCCCACGTGTTAATCATGCAAACATACGACAGTGTCAATACAGAACATTCCTATTGGCATTTCTTCCACTCAACATGGTTTCACGATGTCATTTATACCTGAATACAAAGTTGTCACCTGCATTATGCTAGCCTTGCAATATGTTGTTTGTCGGACACTTGCCACGTGGCTAATCAAGTTATTCCCAGCTATAAGTGTACCTGTATTCTGATTGGCCGATGGGTAATAATCACTACCTGGGAGATAGACAGCTGCGTAAGGTTAAATTAACCTTAGACATTCATTATAAGTTGGTATTCTATCCTTAGTAAGATTTACATTTACATTTACATTTATATTTACTGTGCTATACATATGGTCATTCGAACTATGCTAGCCATTAGATGTGTTACAATGACATTGCTTTTCTTAGCTTAATTCATTTGGTTTAGTTTGGAACGACATTAATATACATGTACTTGAATGTTAACATATTGTTCATCAAACGCCTCTGAATGCAGGGATATGTGCCCCAAACATAGCATGTTTTTTTCAGGAGAGCCCCAAAAAACGTGATTTCTTAAAACGTACACAAAAACATATCTCGCACTATACCGTTATTAAACCGATGAATGCCGAATGAGTCGCACTTTCTACTGATACCAATATTCCAAAACAATCAGGTGCGCTTTGGCACATAGACCTTCGTATATATATTTATAAAACTCATTCATTGCAATTGATAGCGAAGTTTCAGGTATGAATCACCAACTACAGGATACATACATTGTTAGTAGTTTAAGTTATTTTGATATGTTTCTTTTTTTGTTGTTGACGACATATGCACGAAACAATGCATATCGCAATGTAAGGTAACACGCTCTATGAAGAATACGTTTACATATCCGGGTAAGGACATTTTGTTTTATAACATAGCGACAGTGACAATGAAACATACATTTAGAAACTCATCTGACATTTTGGAATGTATTAAAAATATTAGTTTAAAGGCATAATATCACAGATATTTATGATTGTTTTGGACTAGTTCTTAGCTATAACTGCAAAGTACATTCACTTG